>PVJI01020123.1:0-29631 GCA_004026765.1 Micronycteris hirsuta | reverse complement strand
CTAAATATATTCTTCTCTGTATCATTTCATTCACTTCCACAATTCTGAATTACATTTTCTTACAGAACTTCAGTTAATACATCTTTGGGACCAACCATTTATATGCAACATATTCCACAGCATTTTCCAGGCTCTGCTTTAGGAACACATTCATACCCACAGTACTTACTGAGGTCAAGTCTTATAAAATATAAGACAGCCAGGTGTATGTGGCATTGAATGACACAGAAGAGTTTAAAAGCAAGCAACAGGAAGGCCATTTAGCTCATTTTTTAAACTCTTTTCTTTTTTCTTTTTTTAATAAAAACTATGAAAGGACAGCAAGTTTATCTGGCTCTTATTTATTCAACAAACTTGTTGAAATACTTCTATGTATTATACATCCTCCCTTATAGCCACTGATTATATGTCATTGAATAATATCTTTTCAATCCACTGTCTTTTCAATGATTTTACTCAAAAAAAAAAAAAAGAAGAAACTGAGCTAAATGGCCTTCCTATTGCTTGCTTTTAAACTCTTCTATGTGTCATTCATTAGTAAAAATAGCCTCGTAAACAAATGGTGCTGGGAGACCTGAACAGCTACATGCAAAAAAATGAAACACGACCACTAATTTATACCATATGCAAACACAAACTCAAGATGGATAAAATACTTAAATGTAGTTGTGATACCATAAAAATCCTAGAGGAGAACATAGGCAGGAGAATTTCAGATATGTCTGCTGGAGCAAGGGACATATGTCCCCTAGAGCAAGGGATGTAAAGGAAAGAATAAACAAATGGAAATTCATCAAAATTAAAAGCTTCTGCAGAGCTAAAGACAATATCAGCAAAATGAAAAGGGAACCAAGTGTATAGGAAAATATATTTGTCAATGATATCTCAGACAAGGGTTTGATCTTCAGAATATATAAAGGACTCACATGACTCCATTCCAGGAAGACAAAAATCTCAATTAAAAAATAGACAAAGGACCTGAAAGACACTTCTCCAAGGAGGACATACAGAGGGCCCAGAGACACGTGAAAAGATGCTCATAATCACTAGTCATTAGAGAGAAGAAAATGAAAATCACAATGAGATACCACTTCGCACCGGTCAGAATGGCCATCATAACCAAATCAACAAACAACAAGTGTTAGAAATGATGTTAAGAAAAGGGAACCCTAGTGCACTGTTGGTTGGAATGCAGACTGGTGAAGCCACTGTGGAAAAAAATATGGAATTTCCTCAGAAAACTAAATATGGAAATGACTTTTGACCTGGCAATCCCACTGCTGGGATTATACTGTAAGAATACTGAAACACCAATTCAAAAGAACCTATGCACCCCGATATTCATAGCAGTGCAATTTACAATAATCAACTATTGGAAACAGCCTGAGCACCTATTAGTAAATGTGTGGATCAAAAAACTATGGTACATTTACACTATGGAATATTATGCAGCAGAAAGAAAGAAGGAGCACCTAACCTTCCTGAGAACATGGATGGAACTAGAGAGCATTATACTAAGTGAAATAAGCTAGGCAGTGAAAGACAAATACCATATGATCTCACCTATAGGTGGAACCTAATCAACAAAACTAACAAGCAAAATACAACCAGAGACAGTGAAATAAAGAACAAACTGACAGTAACCAGAGTGGAGGCAGGAGGGAGATAACGAGAGAAAGAAGGGGAAGGGTTGTCAAAAAACATGTATAAAGGACACATGGACAAAGCCAAAGTAGGTAGGATTGAGGGTAGGAGTGGGGGATGGTTTGGGTAGGGAGCTGGTGGAGGAAAAAAGGAGACAACTGTACTTGAACAACAATAGAAAAAATATTTAAATGATTAAACAAACTTCTGTCATGAAATATGCATATGTTATATATTATAAAGATTATATATATTTTGTATAAATGATTAAATATTTATTTTCTTTATGAATATACCCATAAATGCAATTAAATATGCAATTATTGATTGGAAAAGTGCTGAAGAGAGATAGAGTATTAGCGCTTATGTGCATGTGATTTGGGGAATGCTGTCTTGAAGTAACATTTTAGATAAGAATTCAGGGATGAATGAGAACACATAAAACAAGGTGAATATAAGACAGTGTTCCACATAAATAGGAAAGATCAGAGAATGTTTGAGGACTAAATGAAGTTCAATGAAGATGGCGCGAAGAGAACTGTAGATGTGGTGTGTGAGTAAAACATAGTTAATGGCAATAATATATAATGCAAAACCTCATAAGGCTGTGTTGTGAATAAGCCTTTATTGCAGGATGACAAAGAACTAATGGAAGTTTTTCACACAAGAAATGACTTGAAACATTTTCTTAAAAAATGCTCTGTGAGAAGCAGTAGAGTATGGAAAATAATAGACATGGGAAAACCAGTTTGGAGGCCATTTCAGTAATCTCAGCAAGAATGTTACTTGTAGAGACCATGAGAGAACTGGAACCAATGAAAAGAAATTTAAGAGATAGGAGAATACAGAAGAAAAAAGGGTGATTGAAAGCAAGCATGAAACTCAGAATTTCACTTTGATTAATTATATGTTGGTGGTACTATTTATTATACGAAACTGAAGAAGAACCAGGTCAGGGGTGAGAGATAATTTACACTAGGCCATGCTAATTTTGAGGTATTCGAATTAAACAGCAGTTCTGAGTAGCCATTGTGGGGATAAGAGAAAAGAACTAACTACAAAAATAAATTTGAGAAAGGCCATGTAGCAGTCACAATTTGAGTCCTGGGCATGAACAACACTACTAAGTAGGGTGCATTGAGTCTGAACAGAAGAGCCAAGGGCCATTCCCTAAAGGGTACAACATAGAAAAAGATGAGTCACAAAAAGATGCTGATGAAGAGTAGAAAGGAAAGTAAATGAAAAAAAAAATACAGGGTTAATCAAATGCAAAGGAAGTGAGTACTTTCCACAAAAAGAAATAATTAATAATATACAAAATTTCTGAGATTCCATATAAGAAAAATGGTATATCTAGGAAGACTGGAGGAGGTTGGAGGAAGGGCAAGGAGACTAGGTAGGGGTCCAAAATCAGGCTGTTGTGTATTAACTTCAATTAGGACTGAAAATCTACAAATGGAAATTAAGAGGTGGAAAAAATTTTTGATAAGAAGAAGGATATGACTAGGTAAGAGATTATTATATTATCTATATAACATATATATTATATATGAGGTGAACTATAAAATACATAGTATAAAGCATGTATCATTTATCTATCTGTCTATCTATATACATATGTAGACAGATGTCATGTATATATACAAGGTCTGTCTGGAAAAAGTCTGGTTATTATTAATATAATGAGAATGGTTTGTGTGATACAGATGTAACTTGGCAGCCAAGGAGAGTGGACTGGAATGCATATGTGTGAACAATGATGACTTCACTGTACTAGTCAGTGGGATGGTAGATACCATTGAGTGAGCATGTGTGATGAGTTGCCATCACATTCAAAATGACTGAACCAGCAAAGCAATGAATCTGCATCAAATTTTGCATTTATTTGGAGGAAATAATTTTGCATCCATGGAGGAAAGCTTGAACATTCCTCCATGGAATCTATTCAGATGATTAAGAAGGTCACAGATATGGACAACTGATGATTGGCAGCTTCATCTTGACAACATACCTGCTCATGCATCCCCTCTTGTGCAGAATTTTTTTGGTGAAACATCAAATCACCCAGGTGACTCAGCCCCTCTGTAGGCCAGATTTTGGGCCCTGCGACTTCTGGCTTTTCCCCAAACTAAAATCACCTTTGAAAGAGAAGAGATTTCAGACCATCAATGAGATTCAGGAAAATATGATCGGGGAGCTGATGGTGACTGAGGGAACTGTGTGAGGTCCTAAGGTGCCTACTTTGAAGGGGACTGAGATGTCAATGTCCTATGTACAATGTTTCTTGTATCTTGTATCTTCTTCAGTAAATGTCTCTATTTTTCAGATTACATGGCTGAATACTTTCTGGATACACACACACACACCTCCACACATACATGTGGTAGAGAGCAGAAAAAAGATCAGAAAGGATGTTAGGAAGATGATTATTTGAGAGAATATAATGCATTGCATCCTATTGTCAACACTTATGTCACTCTACAGCCATGGAAATTTCTATTTTTCTTTAAGTTTAATCTATTTTTACAGTTGTTGCCAGAAAAATTGGAGTTATCACAAATTCGATGATATGAGTGAAACATGGAAAGCCTTAGGACAAAAGTTAGTCTTAAATTTGGCATTCGACATTGTTAACTTATCTAGTACATAGATAATAAAGGCTTAGAATATAAATATGATATTTTCACATATGTTTTCATCTAAATGAACACTTTGGTTCTTTGATGAAATGAACTGTCTAGAGAGCTATAGATGAGTCTTCTTCCATAAGTATTTTTTAAGTGGCAAAATGATTTTATATATAAATGAATTGAATGAGTATAAAGGGCTTCTGATACTTTTGCAAAATATTTCCCGTAAACAATTTCTTCCTGAGGATCCACATGACATGCAGATTAAATATTTTCATCTCCTTGGTCATTAACATTTTAGTGACTCTTCATAACAACCTCAAGTAGGTTATGACATGGTGGATGTCAAGACAGCTATGCATTTATATTGGTCACGTTTTGAAAACATAGTACATGTAGCACAGATTGTTTGGTCAAAAGTTATGACCAATTACTGTTAGCAGGTCATCAAATTGGGCAAACATCCATATTTGTTGCTAGCATATTTCAAAAATTAGTGTTACAGTGCTGCCTCTAAGACTGTTCCTTCTCATGCTTTGTTTCATATAAATTTAGCATGGGCCTCAAAGTGATGCTGGCAAACCCATGAGATTCTACTATTTTGCAGAATTGACTCAGAGGAAATGAATCACTTTTGAACTATGAAGAATATTTTCTGTTCTTATCCAAGAAAGGAAACAAAACTTGGATGCTTAGGAAATAGTGAAAAGAAAAAGTTATATCTTTTATGTTTATAAAGCCAGATTTTATTACTTTTGGACAACAAATTCTTTCCTTTTGTATTCCTACAGTTTCATGGAACCAGTATGAGAGTATTTTAGAGAAGCATTTGCTATAGAAATATCTGACTAATTCTGATCTCAGGCTGTTTGAGTCCAGTTGAGGCATCTGCCAAGTAAACTGTTACCACTCCTGTGTCCCAAAGCCAGAGGTTAAGTCAATTTTCCTTTGGGAGCTAGCCAGGGTTTGAAATAACTGGAGAGGTGAGTCTGAACCTAATTTTTCCTTTCTTTTTTTTTTTTTTTAATACTCTTACTTCATTTATTTTAATGGCTACATTTTTCACATTTTTTCATTCCTGAAATTGAGTCCCAACTAATATAGGTGGGATGGAATATACAATATGCTGTGCATAAAATAACAGTGCATCTTACATTAAGTGACATCTTATTTTAAGACAATATTATTTCTGGTGTATTAGAAATTCTTTTAAACTTTCTCATTTGGGAGGAAAAATTCTTGAACTGCAGCATGAAAATCTACCAAAAGTCCACTTTTTCATCTCTAATGAAGAATCACTCACATCAGAGCCAAATAGCATTCTATTCTGAAATATCTGCTAACTCATTTGAAAAATTTACACTAGATCCTGATCTTGTTCTCAGATTAACAGAAGTTAATTATAAGTGACTATTTGTTTTAAAACATTGTTTTGAATATTTCCTATTAATACCAGATTTGGTGGCTTTTCTGGAGATGATAAATACAAGGTGTGCTATCTCATAATATGATTGGGGGTTCTTTGCAAGTCGGGGCTGAGAATTGGGAGAAATCAATTTTAAATAAGAAAACATACTTTCCCAAGGAATAGATTGTTACTCATTTTCATGGCTCTAAGGAAGAAAGTCAGTGCCAAAATGCCACAGTATTAAAGGTAATGGTTCTGACCATTTAAGTTCAGTTCTACATCTAGAACTGAATCTATAACTGAGTTTATTTTTATTTTTTAAAATTTTTCATTGTTATTCTATTACAGTTGAACCAATTTCCCCTCTGCTCAACCTGCACCCCACTCCCACAGTCAGTCCCACAGCATTGTCCATGTCCATGGGTCATTCAGACAAGAGAGAAGGGGAATGGACTAGTCAGAGGACATATCTGAGCCTGATTTCTTATGAGGGCCAAATATTGATCTATAAGTCAAAAATACAAGAAGAGTAAAACCGTTGACATATTAAAGTTAGAGAACAATTAAAATGGGAAGTGTTAACCAATTAAAATTGGGGTACATTTTAAAACAAGTTAGAGTGTACTTAGATAAAGTACCTGAAGTTTATCTTTAGTCATTCAATTCATTCAAAATCATCATGGAACGCCTGCCATATGCCAGGTACTAGGGATACCTTGGTTAAAAAAAAAAAAAAGAAGAAAAATCAGATAATAATCTCTGGTTTCCTAGAACCTAATTTCTAGGTTTAGGGCTAGGAGTAGATAATGCCCTGTGGATGTAATAAATAAGTAAATTATAAAATTACAAGACAGTGATAATGTAGTGAAAAAATCTAAACTGAAATAGGGTAACGTGGATTAGACATATGAGGAAGGAGGCAGTTGCAATTTTTAGTTGTTCAGAGGAAACTTTATTAGGAAAGTGACATTTAAACAAAGATTTGAAGAAGGTAAGCAGATTAGCATGGGACTGTGTGAGGAAATAATATCTCGGGCAGAAGGAGAGGCCGGTGCACAGCCTGTGGTGGAAGTACGACTTAACCACAGGGGGCTTGATGAGCTTTTGGGTTGAATTGGCTTCAGGATGATTTCTGAGTGGGTAAAGTTATAGGCATTTTTTTACTCTATTTTATTTTTCATCCATGTATTCTAATTTTTCTGAATAAATATCTGTAATAAAAAAAAGAGTGTATGAGTATTATCAAAGCTTTCTGACTCCTCTAATTTCTGAGTGGCTGCCCAAAGTGCTTAACTTCAGTCATCTGCGTTATATCCATTAGCCCCCTAGAACTTTTGCAGTCTCTGTCCCTTTGTATAGCTCAGATGCAATCATTCGTGGTAGACAACTGGGCATCTGCTTTCATTCAATTGAAGGCCTAATAAAGCTTCACCAAACATCATTTCTAAGATTAGACTAGATCCAGATGGACCATTCAGTTTAGTATGTGTGATAGACAGAATAAGAGCCCCCAAACAAGCCCAAATTCTTATCTCCAGGCTCTCTGAATGTGTTACCTCACAAGAGAAGAGGGGCTTTGCAGATGTGATCAAGTTAAAGTTCTTGAGATGGAAAAGATTATCCTGAATTATCCAGGTGGGTCCAATGTAACCACAAGCATCCTACTAAGAGGGTTGTAGAGGGTCAGAATTAAGAAAAAAAACCAGAGATATTTGAAAAACACATTAAAATACCTTGCTGGTTTTGGAGATAAAGGAAGAGGACACAAACCACAAAGTGCAGGCAGGCTCTAGAAGTTGAAAAAGGCAAGGAAATAGATTCTTCTTAAGAGCCTCCAGAATGAACTTTGATTTTAGAACTTCTGGCTGCCACAACTATAAGAGAAAAAATTAATTTTCCAGCCACTAAGCTTGTGGTAATTTGTTACAATAGCAATAGGACACTAATACAGTATGTCAGCAATCTGGATTCAGTTGCCCCGGGGAGCCCCAATGCTAGGATTTTTGCTGGTCCCCAAAATCAGGGAGGCTTCTGAACTTTGCAGATTTGAATGAAAGGTAGAGACCAAAGTTTTCTCCATGCTTCATTGGTCTTTCTGTAAAGCTACATTATAGCGTTTAGAAATTGTTGCCAAAATTTATCAAGAACCCTCAGTAGCTCATGCCAAATACTACAAGAAAATAAGGAAACCCACAGCTAAGCCCAGTCCCTCAATGTAACTTAAAATGTTTGATTGCTTATAGGTTGGCCTTGGCTTATAGGATGTCAAACAAGTTATTTACGCCATTGCTTTTTCCCTCCATATACTGCATTGTTCTTCTATTACCTTGACAAGGCTGTTGTTTTTAATATGCACTGGTAGGTTTGAAAAGACTTTTCTATTTCTGAGGCATATTTATGGAATTTGAGAACAATATATTCTAGTTCATATACTCAAAGTAGGATGCATCCTATCTATTGGGGAAAAATAGCAGAGTGAATGCAACAGAATAGATTCTAGTCTTAGTCCTTTTGAAGATTGTGTAGCCTTGAATGAGTCAATTTTCCTGCCTGTACCATTCTCTAGCCTCTTAAGAATGTAATAATATACAAGGTTACAAAGAGAATAAATGTTCTGATATGCCTATAAGAAGAGCTCAGAGGTAGAAGAATTTCATAAATATTTAAAACATAAAATGTTGAGACTGGAAAGCACCACTGAGATTACTCAAGACTCACTCTGTGGATAAGGAAACTTTGGACAATGAAATACCGTATTTTATGAAATGTTACGTAGCTAGAGAGGGACAGGCACAGTTTCACATAGCAGGTAGAGCTTATTTCTCCAAATGCCATCTCAGGCTACGTTCATTTTAGCATATTAATTTTTCAAAAGAATACATAGTTCTAAAAAAATACAAAATTCTCAAAGGAATAAGCAGGTTCTTTAAGTCTTTATTGCAACTCTATTTTCCAATATCTCATCAACACTTAGTCACCAATAAATTGCCACTTTACTAAGACTAAAAGAGTAGTCCCTAATCCATATGACTGCATTTGTAGAGAGGGCCTTCAAAGGGGTGATTAAGTTAAAATGAGGTGATTAGGGTGGGTCCCTAAGGATTGGGGTTCTTGTAAGAAGAGGAAGAGACACCACGGGTTCACGAGAAAGAGACACCACAAATACACACGCACTGAGGAAAAACCATGACACAATACAGTAAGAAGGTTGCTCTCTTCAATCCAAGGAGAGAGACCTCAGGAGAACTAACAAAATTGTCTTGATCTTGAATTTTCAGCCTCCAGAACGATAGAAAAATTCATTTCTGTTGTTAAAATACCCACTCTGCAGTATTTTGGTGTGGAAGCCCTAGCAAACTAATACAAGGGGATGACAAGAAAAAGAGAGAGATAAAAAGACAGTATTAAAAGGTGAACAATGTAATATTTAAAATAACACAACATAATTTGATAATTAAAATATGTTCACATTCTTAAAAGAATATATCTTCTTATAATTTAAAAAATTTATACACAAGATAAATTGGCTACATTTATAAATGAAAAATGTTTGTAATGTTATAAATAATCTTGGTGTTTGTGAAGCATCTGCAGGATATCCAAGAAGGATTAATGACCTTCAAAAGCCTTTCCAAAAACTTCAGGTACCTTAGAGTGTTGTGCTTTTGTTTTCTTGTTTGTTTGTTTGTTTGTTTTCTTTTGCAAAGAGAAAGACTATCCATACACACGTTTAAAATGAAATTAATATCCAGGAACACTATTCAAGGGTTGCGTATCAATCCAATTCACTCTCTTCTTCAAGGCCACAGCGCCATTCTTTCTACAGTTCCCATTTTAAGACTATGAAATGGACAAAAATCAACATTTTGTCATCTATACAAATGATTAACAGGTCACCAAATTTTTTAATAGGACCCATCATAATGCATTTAATGCCATGCTATTGTCATTATAACGATAAAGAAACTGACAAAAAATGAAATAAGTATCTGCGTGGCCCAAGGCCCTTTATCAACATTGAACACTTAGAATTTCCTATGTTCCAATCCACGTTTACAATGACATTATGTGAGGCAAAATTAAAATTAACTGAGAGAAATAAGCTAACCATTTTCAAAGTTTTAATATGACCAGAGTCTGCAACAGGTGGTATTACTTTTTTTCTAATTTAATTATCAGAACATGAATTATGATAGGGTCAATACTCTTCTTTATAAATGGAGAAACAAAGGAATTAACAAATTTGGACCATCATCTGTTGGACTCTAAAGTTTATGTTATTTATGCCATTTTCAAAGATGATATATGTCTTTATAAACTTAGGAGAACTATATTCAACAGTAGTTACATTTAACCTATTAAACAATCTTTTTACTACTTAACGTTGTAGTAGAAACATGACACTTTTTCTTTTTTTTTTTTAAGATTTTATTTATTTGTTTTTAGAGAGAGGAGAAGGGAGGGAGAAAGAGCAATGTATGGTTGCCTCTCACATGGCCCTCACTGGGGACCTGGCCCTCAACCCAGGCATGTGCCCCGACTGGGAATCGAACCGGGACCTTTTGATTCCCAGCTCACACTCAATCCACTGAGCTACACCAGTCGGGCTTAAATTTCTCTTTTTAAAAATAATTCTTTTTATTATTTACTTTATTTTATTGGTCAAGTACAATTGTCTTCATCCCCCCACCACCCCGGCTATCCCCACTTCCCTCCCCTGATTCTACCCCCTTGGTTTTGTCCAGGCGTCCTTTATAGTTGTTCCTGAAAACCCTTCCCTCTTTCTCCCCATTATTCATCTTTAGAGTGTGAGGAAATGCTCTATCAGTATCCCCTACCTCCTCAATTCTGTGAGTTTTGGTTGTTTCAAGGAAAACAATGTGCAGTTGTGGTATCCCCAGACTTTAAATAGAATAAATCTCCTCTTTGGCTTGCTTACTTATGGGCTTCCTGGTGAAAAAAAATGTTTTTCACTAATTTTAAGACCAGCAGATTTGAAAAAGATTTCTAAAAGACCCTTCATTTGTAATATGAATAAATAGGTGTGTGTATAACATAGGGTTGCTGATGTCAAATATGAAAGGTTCTTAGAGGCAGTAGATGACGAGGTGTCAGATAACCCTGCACAGTGGCTGGGAAAGCAGCCTCCTCGCTCCACGGGAGCCCTGTCTGGCACAGCAGAGGTGCCTCTGCCTGTTCTGGAGAACACGGGGGCTTCTCTAGCTGCGCTGCTAGCAAAGCACACACTCCGGACTTTCCTTGCTCTGAAGATCGTTACAGTCCTATGTTCTGATATTTAAAACTTAATAAATGTAGACATCAAGTATGGTTTTTGCATAATTTAAATCTTCATCTTATTAAAAATAAAATTTTAAATAGAGAAGGGAAAGGAAATATCCACTCATCCACCTACAAGATAATGAGAGAAACAAAATGAACTATCGGATAATTTTTCTCATGTAACAATCTTTATGAAAACATATACAGCAGTCTTAAATAATCTTTACTTTCTATTTTGTGAGTTATTTGGATTTGAGAGGCTAATGAATAACACCTCACAAAGGTGAGATGGGCATAGGAGGCAGATGGATGGGGATAAACTATCGGTTTGTAACTGATAAAGTTGTTAAAATGTGTATCTTTAGGCTCATTAGCCAAATGGCCCTGCCAAGACTTAACACCTAAATTACACGTTCATTTTCAGTCAGTGGCAGCTAGGAACAACTCCCTTTCCCACTGCCTCACCCCCCAAAATTGTTTGCTCCTGCAAAATTTACTTCTTCTTGGTTTTGAGCAGAGAAGGTACATATGTTCTCTTTGGGCAAACTAATCCTCCCCCCAAACTCACCTATCGTAAGCATCATTCCTTCTTTAGAAGAAAGAGAGAGGGCCATTCGTTGATGAAAACTGGTTAATCTCAGCAGGTCAAGTTGTGTTGTCTACTTACCTCTTCAGTGCTTCTTCCATTGTGAATGCTTTCTCATCAGCATTATATGCAACACAAAATATTTTACAGTTTGTGTCTGTCTACTCCCGCATATCTGTCCATATCGGGCATACTCCTCTGCCCGATACCTCTTCATCATCCATCTTCTAGTCCATTCCTTTTCAGGCCCCTGAATAGCTAACTAAGCCTTTGATCCCTGTGCAGGAATCCATACATATTCCCACCTTCACTGAACCTTCATTTATTGAGAAACTTTGCCTGGCTTTTTTCTTTTTCAAGATCATCCCTGAATATTACCCTAATTCAGCCATCACCCATTTTTAGCTTATAGTCACAGCATGAGCCAATGCATTTTTAAACCAAAGGCGGGAGTTTTTCCTCCTGCAGCCGATTATATGAGACCCTCTCTTCATATAGCTATGGGAGAGGCAGACTTTCTACGGTGATAGGTCATCTAGAGGTCTGTGCTATTTCTACAATTTACCTGTGCCCTCTAGACCTTTGTGAGTATAATAGCAGATGTACCATTTCCAGCTTATGATGGATTCTCATCATGACAAAGCAAGGCAAGTTCGAAATGGGCTTTCTGATGGGCATTCCAGAAGCACAATCACTTAGTACCCCATGATCAACTGTTCCATTTATATCACGGTCCGGTGCTGGTTCTCAAATGTCATGTAATTCTGTAACAAATGGCACGTCATTGATCCTGAAACTCAGGGGCCTAGGTTGAAACTCTTTCATTGGAGACTGCTGTAAACTCCACACTACATGCCTTCCCAACACTGGCACTTCTGACAACAAGGACTTACCAGATGATGAGGCCTCGGTGACAGGGCTGCTTGCACTACAGCATGGGCCTGCTTCAGAGCCCTTTTCAGTCTGCTTTCATTCAGATCAGGAGCATTTTGTGTCAGGTGGTGTATGAGTCTGATCACAATTTTTAGGTGTACAGTGTGTTACCTTCTGAAGCCAAAGAGGCCAACTGGGCTTCACTCTTTGGAGACATGAATGTGCAATTCAGAGATTTAAAGTATGCTTTTAAGGGGAGCTCCTAGCACACCCCTTACCACTGGACTCGTAGAAACTTGGCTGTGTCTATCTGACACCTTTAGGAGCACATGTATCAAGCTAACCCATAGTTATCTCGTGCTCATCCTGCCTCATCTGCACGCTGTCTTTCATGTACTGCATGAATGAGATTTTCTGTGGGATGTTTACATAGTCCAGATCTCTTTGAACAATATTATAATAGAAGGTAGGAGAATAAACATAGCCCTAAGGACAGTCTTAATGAATATTGTTGTCTGTTCCATGTGAACACAAATTATTTCTCATCTTCTTTTCTAGTCAGAATAAAAAAGAATTCATCTGCCAAATCAGTGCAGCAAAGTATATTTCCAAGACTCTATGGAGTTGTGGTACTTTTGATTTCCTGTCCTTGGTAGGGAGCAGTTTCAGAAGCTTCCACGTGGTCTTCTCCAATATGTTAGCTTTTACTCACAGGTCAAAGACCTAATGTGGAAATTACTTCAACCAGCAAGCATGTCAATCTGATTATACATTTGGGACCTGACAATGACCATGGGATAGGTTCACAAATGCAGTGGACCACTAAGAAACTGACTTTCACTAGAAGTCCATTTATTATCTCATTTCTGGTTACCTCCACTCTTTCAAGGAAAGCATGATGACATTTTGTATCTGGGAGTATCAACATCAATTCAGTGCTTTGTCCAACAGTCCTTGAAATGTCTGGATACTCCACTTTCCCCAGTGCACAGTCACCTGAGTAAAATTCTAGAGGCCCCTTTGGTTGAACATTAATGGAATCAGTAGAGAATATATTTTTCATGGCATTGTAAGGTCCTTCCCCTTTGGGGCCCAGCCATCTCTTCATCAGTAGTTTTCGGATATTAATATTGGCTCAGAACCTGGACCTGAACAAGGGATCACAGCTTTTATTAGGGCAATTGCCCTCAGTCTTCTGCATCTCCTTTCTTGCTTTCTTCTGACTGTTGGTGTTAAATAGCAGCCTCATAAAAAAGAAATAAAAAAGGAATAGATGAAAAGCAATCATCAAGAGAAGAGAAATAAATTAAAATAAATAATAAAAAAGAAATAGATAAAAAACCAATCTTGAAAGAAAAGAGCAGCCCCAGTGGCGGCTTAATGGCATGTACCTGGGGGCATATTCTATTAGCCATCTCCACGTCTCCTGGCAGGTCAATTTCCCTTGGCCTCCCTCTGACTTTTCTATTTCCTATGATAATGTGGTCCCTAGCTTCTGTCAATTAAGCTCAGTCATTTGACCTCTATTGCTTTGGGGCCAGATCCCCATGGAAATTAACAAGCTAACTCTCTAATCACCCATTGTTAGCCCAGTCTGAAGAAGAAAGGCACAAAAGAACAACTGAGTGATGCTGGCGCCTCCTCATGAGCACATTCTTTGCGGCGTTGGTGAATAGCGTGTTCTGGTGGGCCTTCCTGTGAAACAACTTGTGGTGGGTTTTCTGGTTTCACTTAATATATTCAAGCCAGCATGACCACTTTCTTTAATCCTTTTATTCTTTTCTCTTCTGTATGCCAGGGACACTCAGGCTTTCTATTGCTCACAGCATGAGCCATGCTTTCTCCAGGCTTTTAAGAGCTACACTAGTAGTATATCACCCAGTGCTTTGGGGTCCCACTAGATTACTAAATCCTATATCCCAAAAATATGTCTCCCAAATCAATGAATCCTTATTTGTCCAGTTTTAGGTTCAGGACTCTTGATCTAGTGCCACAAAGTCAAATTCCAGAGATATCACCAGAGCTGCTGTAGGAACATGCCAACTAGTCGTATAGCTGTTTCAGGGTATAATCTCTTCTCCACTATTAGGTTCTTTGTGTTCCCTCTTATGCTGGGATTTAACCCCACATATTGATCTGGCTACAAGAAAAACAAATGGAACGGTCCTATAGCAGAAACCTGCTGTATTGAAAGAGACAGAAAGGTCACTATGTTTCCTCATATTCTAGCTTGTATGATGTATGGTGGGCCCTCTGCAAGTTTTAGGGGCTCATAGGAGCCTGTGGAACTCCCAAAATCTCAGCACATACACCCAGATGTGTGCATATCTGCCTTGGCATGATAATCCTACTTAGCTAAGCATTAACTAAAGCGCTGCAACACAACTATCAGACCTTGAGATTCTCAGCTGTGTCCTGCACTTTTGCTAGAGGAAATAAGGAACTTTTTGTCACCCAAAGAAGTCCTTACCCTTGGGATTTTGTTGACAGTTTTCAGTGTCTCATTATCCCGCTGCCTGGCAACAGTACAACTTAATAATCAACAGCCAAATTCAGTGTCCTTGCAGACACTGCTCCTTTCGGAAGACTATCAGACCTTATCATATTAAAATATTAAAATATATTTTTAACATATGGAATATTTTGAACTAAAGGCCACCAAGAACCAGCAGGTACAGGAACATTTTTTTTTTTTTAGATTTTATTTATTTATTTTTAGAGAGAGGAGAAGGGAGGGAGACAGAGAGGGAGAGAAACAGCAATGTATGGTTGCCTCTCACATGGCCCTCACTGGGGACCTGGCCTGCAACCCAGGCATGTGCCCTGACGGGGAATCGAACCGGGACCGTCTGGTTCCCAGCCCGTGCTCAATCCACTGAGCTACGCCAGCCAGGGCTAGGTACAGGAACATTTTTAAAAACAGTTCCAGTTTTCCTTTGGTAAAGGAAATGTACATTTATAAAGGAAATTTCATATGTAAACATATCTCCTTTCTCCCATACCTGGAAGAGGAGGACCCTTAACAAATCTTATCAATGGAGAGGTACCCACAGAAAGTAATAAACTTTACTAAACCTCACCTTTCCTGGTCTTTTACCTCACCTTTCCTGGTCATTTTCCTAAAACTTGCCCAGAAGCCCAAAATTCCTTTTCCTTTTTTCAGCCTAAGATGGTATATAAACCCAAGTTCTAACCATCTCTTTGTGTTACTCAGTGTGTGGCTCCAAATATATGAATATGCACATGTCAGTCAATTTCCTACTTTTCTCTTCTTAATTTGTCTTTTGCCGATATAATTTATAGACCTCCCGCCCTCCCCCTATCTCCCCTGTAAGAGTTTCTAAGATGGGTAGAGAGACACCCCATATCTTTTAAAGACCTGACTCATCCCACTGGCAAGAGTGTTCTCTACTGGGCCATTTTTTCTATTCACAATGGGTAAAATCTTCAGAAATTGGATCATCCCCTTGGGTCTCACTTTGCACTCAAGATGTAGTCCTCCTAGCTTTGTACAACTTTGTCTACATTTTGATTATTATCTCCTCTATGTCAAGACATGATTTCTACAAAACTATATTAAAATTATTTTGTTACCCAAATTCTCACATGCACTAGATATTTTCTGGTAAGCTTTAGGCAGTGCTTCCCCATTCTAGAAAGACACTCATACCCTTGCTTCTCTTCCTTGTTGTCTTCATATGCCAATTCTAACTGAAAATGGTTAGTCTAAATGGCCTAAAGAGCCCAACAATTAATACTGATGCACATTAGCTTTCATTAACATTGATTCACATTAGCTGTCTATACAATACTAACCTGACTCTCTTTATTTAATTGAACTCGTTGAGCAATTTTTTTTTATCCAAGTGGAGAACTTTTAATAGTTTGTACCTTTCACATTGCTAACTTTAGAAAAACTCTAAATTCTAGCCCAATGACTCTATGTGACATGTGAGTTTGACTCTATAAGCTTATACTATACTATATGACCATTACTTTTTACCCAGAAATTTAAAAAGGAGAACAGTCAGCAGAATTGACCAACAGGTACAAGTGATGCAGCTTCATTTAAAATTATCAAGTCCCCTCTTCTATTTCATGTAACTTGGGGCATGTTCTTATAGCCTTTTTACTGCGAGATCAGAATCAAGTGCCTAAACTATTAAATGGTCTTGTAGCTGACAAGTTCAGTGCAATAAATATTTTTGACTTCTTATTATGTGCTAGGCATTATGGAAAAATGCAAATATTCATAAATTATATTGCTTATTCTAATAATGATTTGGTAATTTTAAGACAAATAAATAATTGCATAATAGAGCAAAAAAATCCCTTAGTTTGAACAAATCATATTGACAATAAAACAAAGTAAGGTGATACAAGGTGGAATAGCAACTTTGGAAAGGAGGTTAGGATATCTGCACTGAGATTTAATGAATGAGAAAAATCACCAAGAAAAGATCTTAAAGAGGGCATTCAAAACAGAATGATAGGGAAGTATGAACTCCCTGAGACAGAAATAAGCTTGCTATATTTGAGGAATAGAATTCAGTCCAAAGTTGCTGGAGTATAGTAAGTGAAGGGGATTGTAGGGTGAGGCAAGATCAGAAGGCATGCAGAGGCAAACCACGAGATATCTATTCCCTGGAAAGCCTGCAGATGTTTTTAAGCAAGGGAGTTACAGCCTATGATTTGTACATTTTACATTTTATGATTCTGTTATATGATATATATGTATGTATCTATATAGTATTAAATATATATAGTATTATATATAACTAATTATAAAAGTAAATAATTTGTTGTTTAACTATTAAAAGTTATTTAAATTATGTAACCACCAATAATTACTAGATTAATTACTAGATTACTAGATTAGATTACTAGATTTTTTTAGAAATCCAAAAAAGAAAATTAAAGTTTCCTTTTTTGTGGCTGCAGAGACAGAATCCACCATTATGAATAACTTTCTTCTTTGGGTTTCCCCTAGTATAGTTGTTTTGTGATTCTACTCATTTATCCCTTACTTTTGTAAGGACTTGGATATAGGATGTAGGTAGGGCAACATCTCACAAGGCTTGAACACCAAAAGTGAGTGGAGACTGATGTTCTAATATGATTTATAGATGTGCTAGAGACAGGTGGAATTCACCGAATTCTCCACATGCCATCCTACACTTTCTAGCTTCTTTTGCAGTAAATTTGAGGTCATGCAACTGGTTCTGGACAATGAATGATACACAAGAATTATGAGTATTATTTCTGGGCCAGGACAGTTAAGATCCAATGTGTTTCCTCTGTCCCTCCCCCCACCCTGGCTAGGAGGTCTTGTGTTGAGATGGCTGTGTTGCAGCTGGGGAAACTATTTTCTAAGTCAAAACACTCCCACCAACATGCATAACATTTTGTAAGAAGGAGAAGTAAACTTTGTGCTGGCCCATAAAGATTTCTAAAGGCTTTTAAAAAATTTATGTGTCTAAATCTTCACCCAATGGTTTATCAACAGATTTAAAGATTTATGTTTATTGACTTTAGAGAGAAAGGGAGGGTGAGAGAGAGAGAGAGAGAGAGAGAGAGAGATCGATTGGCTGCCTCTTGTGTGTGCCCCGACCAGGGACTGAACCCACAACCTTTTTAATGTATGGTATGATGTTCCAATCTATAACCCCACCAGGGCTATAAAATATTTTTTAAAAATTGTAGTCGCTTAGTATTAATTACTTCAACTAATAAAGTAGGCAACCTATTCCTCCAGTGAGCAGGGAAAAATGAGCCCGAAGAAGGTGTCCTCCACCTCAGTTCGAAATGCAAACTACATTTTAATATTCTCAGTACTCTAGCACTCACTATATGAGGATTTAATAATCCTTTAAATTTGCTTACTAATTTATAATTTATAAGGAATATTCATATATATAAAATATTCATATATACCATCTACTGTGATATCCATCAGAATACTAAACTGAGAATCATATCGCTTTTTAATAAATAAGGAAACTGATTGAGCTTAAATATTCTTCTCAATGCACCTAGACACCAAAAGAAAGAAGTCCTTATTTCACTATTAATATATGATGTGTGTATGAATATAAAACAAGATTATATATATACATATATATAATCTTAGCAAAAATACAATAAAATTTCTTTTTCTCTTAATTTGATTTCAAAATCTATTAGAGCACAATGAATAGTATTAATGATTTATATTCTTCAATCCACAAAATGGATGAACTTAGGACAGTTGAGGAATTGTTATAGAGAGAACAAGGGTCTGAGAGCCAGAAAGCCAATGGATGGGTCTTGCCTGTGAACATGCTAGTTCAGTCTTTGACCCACTCAACTACTATTTGTGGGTCTCAGCTTCCTCGTCTATGAAATAAAGGTGCCAAAATTAATAAACCCTAACGACCCTTATGGTTTAAAATTTTATAATTTTATGTTGAAACTACTAAATGACATCTCAGCAGTAGAAAAGTTTTACTCCCCACTAGAAGAGCCGTCAAAGATTATTATTATACTTAATGTGGTTTTAAAGATTCATTGTTATAATTTAAAGAGTTGAATTAGAAGACTCAAGATATGTTTTAAATGGACACAAAGATTATTTTAAGTCATAGTGCCTTTAGTAAAACTACTTGAAATCTTTCACTGTTTGAGCTCCATTTTAAGGGTTATTTTCAAGGGCCATGAGGTGAAGTGCAGTATAAAGACCCAGATTTATTCTCCCTTCATTATCAACTTCCTTCCTCACACTGTGAAAGTAAATTAGTTTCTATATTCTTCAGTTTTTTATTAAACTGACCAAAGAATATTGGCCTACTGTAAGAAATCATTATAGGAGTTCTGAGAAAAAATATTAAAGTACACATTCACATTCTCTTGGCTTAGAGCTATTTGAATACTAAAAATTACTGCATGAGTTTCATTGAGAATCTCTTAAATGCTCAACACTTTCATTTGGAGGATATGAAAAAATTAATTTCTCTGACTTATTCTATTCTCTTCTTACTGTGTAATGGTCAAATGAAGGAATCATCTCATAAAACAAGTGATTTTTCATCAGCAGTTTCCCTAGAAAAAAATTATGAAGTAGGTAAAATCCATCCTCTTTGTTCTCAAATTCTCTACCTTGACTCTTAGTCTTCTTCCATCTACTGTTAATATTCAATCAATCTTATTCCCTCCCAGTGCTCTTTCTTTTTCTCTTTCAGTTTTATTTTGTGTTAGCTTCAGGTGTACAGCCTAGTGTTTAGACAACCATATAGTTTACATTGTGTTCCCTTTGATATTTCTAGTATCACAAATGTTACCACAATATTATTGATTGTATTTCTTGTGCTGTAATTTATATTCCTGTGACTATTTTGTAACTACAAATTTGTGCTTGTTAGGACCTTCTTTTACCCAGTCTCCCAACCCTCCACCCATTTGTCAATCTCTGTATTACTCTTTGCGTCTATGAGTCTATTTCAACTTTGTCTATTTATTTTGTTTTTTATACTCCACATATAAGTGAAATCATACAGCATTTGTGTTTCTCTGACTGACTTCACTGAGCATAATACCTTCTAGGTCCATTCATGCTGTCACAAATGGTAAGATTTCATTCTTTTTTATGGCCAAGTAATATGTCATTGTATATATGTTCCACCACTTTTTTATCCACTTTTCTATTGATGAGGACTTAGGTTACTTCCATAGCTTGGTTATTGTAAATAATGCTGCAATAAACATAGGATGCATATTCTTTTTTAAAAAATATTCTTTAAATTTTATTTATGTATTTTTTTAAGATTTTATTTATTTTTAGGCAGAGGGGAAGGAAGGGAGAAAGAGAGAGAGAGAGAGAAATATCAATTCGTGGTTGCCTCTCATGTGGCCCCCACTGAGGACCTGGCCTGCAACCCAGGCATGTGCTCTGACTGGGAATTGAACTGGCGACCCTTTGGTTCCAAGCCCGCACTCAACCCACTGAGCTACACCAGCCAGGGAAGGGGTGCATATATTCTTTTGTATTGTTGCTTTGGTTTCCTTCAGATAAATTCCCAGATGTGGGATTATCAGGTCATAAGACAGGTCTATTTTTGATTTTTTGAGGAAACTTTATACTGTTTTCCATAGTAGTGAAACCAATCTGCATTCCCACCAACAGTGCATGAGGGGGCCATTTTCTTTATACCCTTGCCAACATTGTTATTTGTAGATTTATTGATGATATTCATGCTGACAGGTGTGAGATGATTATCTCATTGTGATTTTAATTTGCATATCTCTGATGATTAGTAACATTGAGCATCTTTTCACATGTCTATTGGCTATCTGCATGCTTTCTTTGAAGAAGTATCTATGCAGATTCTTTTCCCATTTTTTAGTTGGGTGGTTTGTTTTTTCTCATTGTTTCATAATTTTCTTATAAATTTTGGATATAATGGATTAAAAAACTGTGGTACAATTACACAATTGAATACTATGCAAGAGAAAGAAAGAAGGAACTCCTACCCTTCACAACAGCATGGATGGAACTAGAGAGCATTGTTAAGTGAAATAAGCCAGATGGTGAAAGACAAATACCATATGATCTCACCTATAAGTGGAACCTAAATAACAAAAAAACAAGCAAGCAAAATTGAGCCAGAGACATGGAAATAAATAACAAATTGACAGTGACCAGAGGGGAGGGGTAAAGGGATAACAGGGGAAAGAAGGAGAAGGATCAAGTCAAGAAACAGGTATAAAGGCCCCATGGACAAAGACCATGGGGGAGGGGATTGAATGTAGAGGGTGAGGGGGTGGGTAGGGTAGAGTAGAGTAATGGGGGAAAATGGGAACAGCTATAATTGAACAATAAAAAAATGAAAAAAAAAAGTGTTCACTTAATTTTATAAAGCAAATCTTCATATGGACATAAAGGATGATATTGGCAGTAATGCATTCACAGTAAGGGATTTTTAACATCCTATTGACATGAATGAAGAGATCTTACAGACAAAAATATCAACAAGGAAACAGTAGTCTTAAATGATACACTAGATCAGATAAATTTAATTTATATTTTCAGAGCATTTCACCCCAAAGAATAATAATATACATTCTTCTCAGGGCATGTGTAACATTTTCTAGGATATACCACATGTTAAGACAAAAAACAAGTCTCAATAAATTTAAGAAAGCTAAAATTATATCAAGCATCTTCTCTGACCACAATGTAATGAACCTAGAATTCAATTATATGGAAAAAACTGAAAAACACATAAACACATGAAGGTTAAATAACATGTCACTAAACAATGAATTGGTCAACATTGAAATCCAGAAAAAAAAATCAGAAGTTATCTTGAAATAAGTGAAAATTAGAATACAACAACTCCAAATCTATGGAACACAGGAAAAGTAGTCCTAAGAGAGAAATTCATAGCAATACAGGCCTAATCTCAAGAAAAGAAAAATCTCAAATAAATAATCTAACCTGACCGGTAAAGGATCTAGAATAAGAAAAACAAGTGAAGCCCAAAGTGAGTAGAAGGAGAGAAATAATAAAGATTAAAGCAGAAATAAATTATATGGAGACTAAAAGGCAACACAAAAGATCAATGAAACCAGGAGTTGGTTCTCTGAAAAGATACACAATGTTGACAAACCTTTAACCCAGTGGTGTCAAACTCATTTTCGCCGGGGGCCACATCAGCCTTGCAGTTCCCTTCAAAGGGCCAAAATAATATATATAATATATAATAATATATAATATATAGACAATAATATATAATATATTATAACATAATATAACATATAGTATTATATATAGTAATTTATATTATATAATGGAATCTATAATAATTATGTATTAATAATATATTGATTATACATTAATAATATATAATAATAATATAAGAAATAATTAGAGAGAGAGAGAAACTGTGTATGAGGAAGATTAAACAATTTACCAAATGCTACAAAGTCAGTAAGTAGCAGAACTAGGATTCATATCCAGGTCTGTCTGCAAAATCCACACTTTTCTTCTCAGTCACGTTGTGTCTTCCTGTTTCTGAAATGATGTTTTGAAAAGAGCTGTAAGCCCTGAGGCTGGCTCTGTTTAAAGCTCTAGAGAAGCACACTTTTAACTTTTATTATTTGTCAAGTAACACTGTTTAAATTTTAAAACATCTCTCACAGTTTGAATCATATTTTTCCATTCAATCTGGGTCTCATGTAAATGAAAATGTTCTAAAAGAAAAGAGAGAGAGAGAAAGAAAAGCAGAGTTTATAACACCTACAACACAGGATGATTTCTTTAAGTGCCATTTAAAATCCAGACCTATTTTTTTCCTGCTCATTTAATGTAACTTTCACAAAATACAAACCCCAGTGAAAATAATACAGATGTGTTTCCTCCTTTGGAAAGCCTTTCTTCTAAAAGACAAAATGAAAGCTTTATTTTTCTTTTACTTTATAGAGATTCTGAGCTATCTTAGTATTTTTACCTTTACAGTTTCAGAAGCACAAGAACTTAGACTCGATAATTTGGAACTAGGTAAGCTAACTGACTGGATCCACTACACTTCCACAATTTACTGCTTTAGAATATTTTTTTCTTGAGCTTGGGCCTATGGGAAATCTGCAAGAGGATCAGAAAATTTAGCAGTGAGTTTGGGAGCATACATTAAAATACAGATAAATTTCCTTGCCCTGGCCTATGTGGCTCATTTGGTTGGAGCACTGTCCTGAAACCAAAGAGTTGTAGATTTGATTCCTGGTCTCAGCACATGCCTAGGTTGCAGGTCTGATCCCCACAGGTACATGAGGGAGGCAACCAATCAATATTTCTTCCTCACATCGATGTTTTTCTCTCTTCTTTCCCTTCATCTCTCTCTAAAAGCTTTGAAAAAAGCCCCACTGGTGTAACTCAGTGGATTGAGCACAGACTGTGAATCAAATGGTCACAGGTTCGGTTCCCAGTCAGGGCATATGCCTGTGTTGCGAACCAGGTCTCCACTGGGTGCCATGTGAGAAACAACCACACATTGGTGTTATTTTTTCCTTTCTCCCCCTCTCTCCCCTCTCTCTAAAAATAAATAAATAAAATCTTTAAAAAATAAAAGCAATGAAAAAATTGTTCTCAGGTGAGGATTTAAAATAAAATAAAAGAGAATTTCCCAATTCTTTCTACCAAGAAAGTGCTAAACAAAAACAGAACAAATTCATTTATGAATATAGAGCAAATTCCTAAATAAAATTATAGCAGCAGGACCCAACATGACATTTAAAGTAACAATATATCATGATTATATTTTTCTAGAAATGTGTCCATTTCACCTAGGTTTCAAATTTCTTGGCATATGATCTTCCAAAACTCAATAAAGAAGAAGCAGAAAACCTGAAAAGACAAATAACAGCTGATGAAATTGAAGCATTAATCAAAAAGCTTCTGGACACACAAAAGCCCTGGACCAGATGGTTTCACAGGAGAATTTTACAAAGTATTTAAGGGAGAGTTAACCCCCATCCTCCACAGATTATTCCAAAAAATTCAAGAAGATGAAAGACTCCCAAACTCTTTTTATGAAGCCAGCAACATTCTAACCCCAAAACCAGATAAAGACATAACAAAGAAAAAATGTCAAGCCAATATCGCTGATAAACATAGACGCTGAAAACCTCAACAAAATATTGACAAACAGCATCCAGCAATACCTTAAAAAAATCATACACCATGATCAAGTGGGATTCATCCCAGGGATGCAAGGATAGTACAATATTCACAAGTCAATAAACATAATACACCACAGAAACAAAATGAAAGACAAAAATCATATGATCATATCAATAGATGTGGAAAAAGTATTGATAAGGTACAGTACCCATTTGCGATAAAAAACATTCAGCAAAGTGGGAATAGAGGGAGCATTCCTCAACATAATAAAGACCATATATGAGAGA
The DNA here is from genome assembly GCA_004026765.1 of Micronycteris hirsuta. Lineage (NCBI taxonomy): Eukaryota > Metazoa > Chordata > Mammalia > Chiroptera > Phyllostomidae > Micronycteris > Micronycteris hirsuta. The sequence continues at coordinate 5,270 of PVJI01020123.1, read as the reverse complement.
CCTGCAGCCAACATCATACTCAATGGACAAAAACTTAGAGCTTTCCCATTAAGATCAGGAACAAGGCAAGTATGCCTGCTTTTGCCACTCCTATTCAACATAGTACTGGAAGTCCTAGCCATAGCAATCAGACAGGAAAAGGAAATAAAAGGTATCCAAACTGGAAAAGAGGAAATAAAACTGTCATTGTTTGCAGACGACATGATACTGTACATAGAAAACCCTATAGACTCCACCAAAAAAACTGACTTAATAAGTGAATTTGGTAAAACAGTGGGATACAAAGTCAATATTCATAAATCAAAGGCATTTTTGTATACCAACAATGAAACATCAGAAACAGAAATCAGGAAGAAACTCTGATTTGATATAGCAACAAGAAAAATAAAATAGCTAGGAATAAACCTAATCAAGTAGGTAAATGACCAGTACTCAGAAAACTATACAACACTTAAGGAAGAAATCAAGGAAGACACAAACAAATGGAAGTACGTACCATGCTCATGGATTGGGAGAATTAACATCATCAAAATGTCCATACTACCCAAAACGACTTGTAGATTCAGTGCAATCTCTATTAAAGTACCAATGACATATTTTACAGATGTAGAACAAACATTTCAGAAATTTATATGGAACCATAAATGACCCCGAATAGCTGCAGCAATTTTGAGAAAGAAGAACAAAGTAAGAGGGATCATAATAGCTGATATCAAACTGTATTACAAAGCCACTATTATCAGAACAACCTGCTACTGACATAAAAACAGACACATAGACCAATGGAACAGAACAGACAGCCCAGAAATAAACCCAAGTCTCTACAGTCAACTAACATTTGACAAAGGGAGAAGAAGCATAAAATGGAATAAAAATAGCCTCTTCAACAAATGATGTTGGGAGAGCTGGACAGCTACATGCAAAAAAATGAAACTTGATCACCAACTTACACCACACACAAAAATAAATTCAAGGTGGATAAAAGACTTAAATATAAGTGATAACAACATAAAAGTCCTAGAGGAAAACATCGGCAGGAAAATCGCAGACATTCCACCCAGCAGTATTTTCACTGATATGTCCCCTAAAGCAAGGGACATAAAGAAAAGAATAAACAAATTGGATCTCATCAAAATAATAAAGCTTCTGCACGGCTAAACAAAACAGCATTAAAATGAAAAGAACCAACTGTATGGGAAAACATGTTTGACAATGATACCTCGGACAAGGGTTTGATCTCCAAAATATATAAAGAACTCACATGACTCCACTCCAGGAAGACAAAAACAAAAATTAAAAAATGGACAAAAGACCTGAACAGACACTTCTCCAAGGAGGACATACAGAGGGCCCAGAAACATATGAAAAGATGTTTAGCATCACTAGCCATCAGAGAGATGCAAATTAAAACCACAATGAGATACCACCTGACATCAGTCAGAATGGCCATCATAAACAAAGCAACAGTTGGAGGAGATGCAGAGAAAAGGGAACCCTACTGCATTGTTGGTGGGAATGCAAACTGGTGAAGCCACTGTAGAAAATAGTATGGAATTTCATCAGAAAACTAAAAATGGAACTGCCTTTACATCCAGCAATTCGACTGCTGGGATTATACCCTAAGAGCCCTGAAACACCAATCCAAAAGAACCTATGCATCCCGATGTTCATAGCAGCATAATTTACAATAGCCAAATGCTAGAAGCAACCTAAATGCCCATCAGCAAATGAGTGGATCAAAAAACCATGGTACATTTACACAATGAATACTACACAGCAGAGAGAAAGAAGGAGCTCTTACCCTTTGCAACAGCATGGATGGAACTGGAGAGCGTTATGCTAAGTGAAATAAGTCAGGTGGTAAGGGACAAATACCATATGATCTCACCTTTAACTGGAACATAATCAACAAAAGGAAAAGCAAACAAAATATAACCAGAGACATTGAAATTAAAAACAATCTAACAATAGCCAGAGGGGAGGGGGAGGGGACTGTGGGGAGAAGGCTTTTCAGGAACCACTATAGAGGACACATGGACAAAACCAAGGGGGAGGGTGGAAGCAAGGGAGGGAGGTGGGTTTGGATGGGGTGGGGTGGAGTGGTGGGGAGAAAATGCAAGCAACTCTAATTGAACAACAATAAAATAGTTTACAAAACAACAACAACAACATATCATGACCAAATAGAGAATTTTTTGTTGAATATAAAGATAGTTTAAAATTTAAAATTCTATTCATAATTTTTCATATTAACAAGTGTTTGTTAACATTACTAAATTCAAAGCCATCTCATTAGGTCTTAAACAATTTAGAAAACAATTGTAAATACATTTATAAAACATTTTTTTAACTTAGTAACCACAAAACAATCCTAAAGAATATCTAGAATTATGAATTTTAACAGTTAATAAAAAGTTGGTATTTTAAAATATTATAAAATGTTTTATTCTTTCAGATAGTAATATATAAATTTACAATGCATAAAATATTTGTGATACTGTTGAAGAAACAAATATTTAATGTAATAGAATAAATATTCCATAAATATTTATAAGAATATACTGAGATAATTAGATAATATACTGAATAACCATTATTTCAAAATATAAATATTTATAAGAATATAGAATATTGAGATAAAAGTTGAGAATATTGAGTTGAATTGTTATAAATCTCCAGATAAAATTAACTAACTAAATATAAAAATAAATCCATGTCACTACTAGAAAAAAATTTAGTTGATTATTTCTACAGTATTGTGGAAGAAAAAGATCTATAGAAAGTTATAAATTATCAAAGAAACAATTGCTAAAATAAATTATACTAACAGCAAAAACCTCTAATAAGCAATCTGAGCCCCCCAAACATCCATCATACATACATTTTAGATGAAAGACATTTAACAGAGCAGTTTGTATATTAATAGCATTCCACTTGTATATGTGGACATGTCTCAACATTGATAAATTTGTGTGGCTACACATGTCAATAAAAAGTGACTGACCTCTATTTGACAAAATGTTAGTAGTTATTATACTGGGGCAGTAAAATTATGGGTAGTTTTTATTTCCTTTTTGTAGAATCTAAGTCTTATACAATGATTATACATATATAACTCTTGAGAATAAATACCATTTGGTTACATAAAAAATAGGTCTCTAATTTATAGTTTTGATTGACTTACATATGAAAACAAAGGTAAAATCTATTTTTTAACACATCAGAAAAAAAGTTGAAAATGGTGACATAGGTAGACGCGGCTCACATCTTCTCACAACCACATCAAAATTACAACAAAATTATAGAACAGCCATCACTCAGAACCATCAGAAATCACATTTAATGTAAGTCTGACAACTATGGAATTAAAGAAACCACATTCATCCAGATTGGTAGGAGAGGTGGAGATGCAGAACAGACTGGTCCCACAACCATGTGTGGTGGATAAAAATTCAGGATGGATGTCTTGGGTATGAGGACTCCCAGCCCCGTACTAGGACTACCAGCCCAGGGTTCCAGTGACACGAAGATAAGTCCCCATAACTTCTGGCTGCAGAAAACAGCAGGGACTCAGTTGATAGAAGAAACACTGCAGTCCCAAGCAGCACATCTTCAAGAATCCACAAATGGACTCACCTACTCGGATTCACTCCCTCTGAGCTCCAGCACCAGGGTAGCAATCGAAAGTCACCAGTGGCATAAAGGGAGGAAGTTCAGGGTATGGCATCAAGGTGAGAACTGGGGAACAGCTTTCTCCAAGACAAAAAGGCCATTGTCCCTTTCCTGAACCCTCCCCCCACAGACCTGGCAAGCAGGTGCCATTTCTGAGTCTCCTTCAACCTAGCTAACACTATTTGTCTCACCCTAGAGATCCCCTGAGACCTTGACCTACCCAACTTATGGGCCATCCAAACTTTTAACAGAGACTTTTCCATAAGAATGGCTGAACTTGCCTCATGCCTCACAACTTCCCAAGTCCTCTCAAAAAAGTAACAGCCAACCTCAGTGAGCCCCCAGCCCCCATACCTCTTGGTAAGTGGCCCCAGACATAGTACTAGCAGCAGCCAGCCTACATTCATGGTTTGACTTCACCTGGGAATCTCCAGGCTCAGTACAAGCAGTAACCATCTCAGATTGCTTTATAGCCCAGACAGGGTGGCACCAGGCAAAACACAGGTGGGGCTGACCTTGGCCAGTACGACCTGGGAAACCTCAGATCCTGTGCACCCAGTGGACATCTACAGACCACACCAGAGCACCACCAACCTGCCCCTGCACAGCTGATCCTCCATGGTCAGTCGCCACAACCAGCCCTTACTGCTGACTGGCCTGGGTAAACCCTGCCCATTGATCTGCCAACAGCAGCCAAGGCTCAACTACAAGAGGAGGGTGTACTTAGCCCACACAAAGGGTGTACCTCAAGTACCCAGCTTGGGTGACAGAGGAGGTTGTATCACTGGACCCTAAATAATACCTACTACATTAGGCCATGCTGCTGAGACAGGGAGTCATAGTGTATCTGGAAAAGAGACCGGCATTTGGGCTGCCTGCCACTACCAAACCCAGTAAACAATGACAGCAATTGAATCTTTATGTATGCTTTATTCAGATGACTAGTGATCTGAGAAGATGGTGGGTTCATACCCTAACAGATCATCTTGTCTTTTCTTTCCAGGCCAACATTTTTATACCAGGGAATATCAAGGTATGGTGAGGGCTTTGAAGTTCAAGGGGATTAGATGAGTGGCGCTGCAATATTCCTGTCCTGGGCAGTTAGCTGTTCCCAGGGGTGGGTGGTAGTCTGTCTCTCCCTAGAACACAAAGGCCCAGATGCCTCCAGGTGTTCCCAGGCAGTAATCTTTAGTGGTGCCTCAGGAAGTCAGCTGTTTTCCCAAGAACCAGGATGGGCCTTATCTGTAGTTTCTGAAACAAAGGCTTTAACATATACATTACTTGCTAGGCTTATAACTTTTTACCTTAAACTGAAATTTTCCAACTCTTGAGTCCCCTATCAATAGCAGCTCTACCTAAAACATAGAAACAAACACAAGGAGGCTGTCAGAATGAAGGGACAAAGAAACATGGCCTAAATAAAAAAACAGATAAAAACTCCAGAAATAGAACTAAACAAAATGGAGATAAGCAATCTGTCAGATACAGAGTTCAAAACATTGATTATAAGGATGCTCAAGGAACTTAGCGAGGACCTCAACAGCATAAGAAAGATCCTCTCAGAAACAAAGGATCCACAATTGAAATAAAGAATCAAG
>PVJI01020122.1:0-29675 GCA_004026765.1 Micronycteris hirsuta | reverse complement strand
GCCAGAGAAAAGGAGACAGTTACCTACAAAGGAATTCCCATAAGACTGTCAGCTGATTTCTCAAAAGAGACCTTACAGGCAAGAAGGGGCTGGAGAGAAGTATTCCAAGTCATGAAAGGCAAAGACCTACATCCAAGAATACTCTATCCAGCAAAGTTTTCATTTAGAATGGAAGGGCAGATACAGTGCTTCTCAGATAAGGTCAAGTTCAAGAAGTTCATCACCACCCAGCCTTTATTGTATGAAATGTTAAAGGGAGTTATATAAGGTATGGAGGAACATCAACAGGGGAGTGGTTGGGGGAGAGGATGGGAATTGGGCACAGAACAGGTAGCATAAATGGTAGGTAGACAACAGACAGGGGGAGGTTAAGGATAGTATAGGAAGGGCAGAAGCAGAAGGACTTATGTGTATGACCTATGGACAAAACTAAAGGGTGGGGAAAGGGGGGTAAGGAGGTGGGGGGCAAGAAGGGGGGAAAAGTGGGACAACTATAACAGCATAATCAATAAAATATAGTTAAAAAAAAACAAAACAAAAAACTCATGAACATTATGGCAATTAAAAAATAAAAGATGCTTTACCCAGACCTGACAAGAAATGAGCCAAAAGAAATACAAAACATCAGGTTATAAGAAACATGGATTTGTGACCATCACTGTAAAGAGGAACTTCAGCCTGTATATAGGACATTTGATATATCTGGTAAAGACAGTATGAAGCTACCATTAACAAGCATTAGAGAGACCTCTCAAAGACTGTATTTCTAATTTTAGTTTCTGCTTTGTAATGTCCATGATACAAGTTTCTCTTGCTATCCCAAACTGATTTGGTTCCTGGCTTTGAGTTCAGAAAGCAAGAGATCCCTGAATATTAACAGTGTAGCAAACAAGTGGATATAATTTATAAATAAGTATTTGCATATTGGAGAGGTCTGCCCTAAAAATTTTACTATTGTAAAATTGACCAAATATTACTGTGCAAATAAGTCACCCAGGCACCTTGTAAAGAGCCACACTTCCAACAAGTTCTCGAGTCACACAGAAATCGCACCTGAGTGGCGAGCACCTATCTACCGTCCGTCTTCCTTTTAAAAGTAGGCAAGTCACACACACGACACTAGCAGGCAGGCATCACAAGACATGACACACACACAATCTCCTTCTGTGTCTTCACTAAACGGAAAGCACTCTTACTTGGCGGGCGTAAACTGGGCCCAGGTCCATAGTTGTCATCATTGGCTTCTTTTTCTTTTTTTTCCTGATCCCCAGCTGCCTGCAGGCTGGGAAATTCTTGCTGAAAATGACTATTCACCTGGATTCCTAGAGATTTTTTAAGAAAGCATTAAATGTAACTTTCATACCAAAGGTAATTAAAAAACCCTCCCTGGATATAGTTCTCTGCCTTTTTCTGACAAATTATTTCACATTTCAATGATGACTAGTCATATCCATACGACTTTTTAATTATTTAGGTTGCGAATCCCTTGGAAAGCTAAAGAACAGCCATGAGGAGACAGAAGTCTGAGAAGGAAGCGGCCAGACTCCGCCCCAGAGGACACATTAAGGCGGCGGAGCAAGGGGAGGGCTTCACTTCTGCCCCTCTCTCGTTTCCTTCTGTGACAGTTAGATTCCTTTGCGAACAGCTCTAAGAATCAGTTCATGCTTTATCATTGAAAGAGAGTTTATGAGTAAATAGCACCAGGACTATGATGAGGCTAAAATGCCTTCATTTAATCGACTAACTTCACTTAATTTACTGCTGAGATCCTGGTGACACCTCACTATTCACCCACCTGCCTGCCTGTGTGTTTATTTTATACTTCTATAAATTAAGAGCTGATTTTGTTAGCCTTAGGGCCAAATGGGTTTTTCCATACAGGGTTTTATAGACATTTCCTGTTTTGCTAGTGGAAATTTTTTTTGCTGGGAGGGAGGCATTGCAGCTACTGTGCTTTACGTCTTTTCCCTAGCTCTTCTCTCCCTGTGAGGTCCCCGAGAAGCAGGCTTGAAACAGAGAGGTTAGGGGCACAGAAGGAGATGAAACAGTTTCTAGCAACCTATGCACCGCCCGGGTGCTTACGGCTCAAAGAGTGGGGAGTACAAGGTCTCCCCTGATCATGTAGGGTGAAGATAAAATAATGTGGGGCAGAGGGTATCTTAAGGACTCCCTTTTAAATCCTAATTATTAGGGCACACATGGCTCTTGACAGAAACTTCACTAGACCAAGAGATTTTTAAAGACCCCCTGGAGGGCCTGAGCATGCCCTGTGAGGATGCTCTCCGGCCCTGCCAGCACACTGAAGCACCCGTATCTCCTGCATGGCTGTTCAGTAACTACTGAGCCTGACCAGGCTCCCCAGCTAATGTCCACTTACCATCTCCTTGCCCACCTTGCTTGTTACTGGCCCATGATTTTGGAGCAGGTGCTACTTCTGGGGGAGCTGCAACCCCAGGTTTTGGCTGTGCTGGTGGAACTTCTGGCGTTCTTAAAAAAAATACGAATCCATTATTTCAGATACTGTATGTTTAAATAAAACAAATGGAATACTATACTTAAGGCGAATTTCTGTCCCAATCATTCTGGCTATATATTTACTTGTCCATGCGGCCTCCACAGAACCTCTCCCTCTGCAACATTCCTCTCAGTGAAGTGCAGCTGGTTCTGTCCCTCTCATGTCTACCTTTCAGTAAACAACCCAAGGAGAAGACAGCTGTTTGTTTTTCACTTTGTAAAGAAAAAAAGACTTATTATTGAACACAGCTCCCAAAAACCTGTTTTGAAGAAGTGAGCATTTATTTACAATGAGAAGTGCCAGCGCAGGCATACATACGGTCTGGACTGAAAAGAATTAGCCTCAGGGTGAGGCTGAGCAAGTTCTTCATCTGGCAGTCAACGGGTTCACCCCTGCACTTCTAACTGTACTCAGAGCTAGCAGCAATCTGCCTGATGCACCCCAAGTAAAAGGTGTTTTAAAAGGGGTCTACAGGGTTATTCAATCCTCGTAATAAGTCAATGCTTAAAAGTGAAAAAGGTGGTTAGAAGACTTAAGAAATACAACCTGTTTCTGGTATATGCAGACTCTGACTTACTATTACAACACAATTCTACAACAACTAGGAAGCAGAGCTGGTCAGTCAGACTCTGACAGGCTCTATTTTAGTAGTCAAATTTTTTAGAGAGCTCCCCAAACAAGAGTATAGAAAATCTGGTAACAGACATAGGCAAAAAGCACCAAGTACCCAAATGCTTGCCATATTTTTTTAAATTACCACTACCTAACTTGGTCATCCAATAAACTAAGAGACCTGCACAATCCTTGACATACAGAATGTTAAATATTTGTTGAATGACTGATGATTAGTAAGGACATTATTAATTCTAGGCTGACTTTCTTGCTATCTTTATCCATTGAAATATTACTCGAGCACCTACAATGTACATCAGGTATAGTTCCAGGGAACCAGGCAGCCAAAAATTCCTATCATACAGCTCTGGCTGGTGTGGCTCAGTGGACTGAGTGCTGACCTGCGAACTGAGGAGTCGCTGGTTCGATTCCCAGTCAGAGCACACGCCAGGGTTGTGGGCCAGGTCCCCAGTAGGGGGTGTGCAAGAGGCAACCACACACTGATGTTTTTCTCTCCCTCCTTTCCCCTCTGTCTAAAAATAAATAAATAAAATCTTAAAAAAAAAAAAATCCCTAGCATACAGGGGTATTCAACCTTTTGGTGTCTCTGGGCCACAGTGGAAGAAGATGTTGTCTCGGGCCACATGTTAAATACATTGAGACTCATAATCACAAAAGAATCTCATGTTTTAAGTAAATTTGCGATTTTGTGTTGGGCCACATCGGCCTGCGGGTTAGACACCCTGTGAGAATCCACTTCTAATCGCAGCAGAAAGAGAATGCCTGATTTGGCGGGAGTGCGAGAGGGAGGGCCCGACAGAGCACATATGAAACGTTGTGGTGAGCAAGTGTCGTGGCTGTGCCCTGATACGTGGAAATACCGCCACTGTCTCCACGCAGAGGGAAAAGAACAGAAAGCTGTACTCGGAAGACTCCAAACGGCATGAGATGCGTCCTTTGTGCAGCACGACACCTAGCATGCACGAGGAACTCCGAGCTCCCTGCAAGGAAAAGGGCACTGGTCCTGCTCTCTAGCAGACACTGACTTACTTTTCTTCTTCATGCTGCTCTTGCTTCGACGCCCACCCCGTGCCGTCTTTGGGTACAATGTTCACATTGGGGTCGTTGCCTTTGTTTTCCGCTTTGAGACTTGGGAGGTTGGCGGGTGGAGGCATGCGCCGCGAAATACCGACTTTTCCAAGGCTCTGCAATCCATGTCGAGCTGCAACTAAAGATCAATAACATCAACTTTCTTAGAACGTCTATTTTATCACCCACTTTATCCTTCAAACAATATAGAAATAGGAATTAATAAAATCTGAAACTATTATTTCCTAATATTTTAAGGTAAGAATCTTTAAGTCAGACACCTTCAACAATATCCAATGCAGAAACTATATTTAAAATAAACTATCAAGCCACTGAACAAATGCTGTAAAAATTCTAACAGTAAACTCTGTACACTATGAAAAAAGCACTGACAAGGCTGTTTTGTATTTTTCACGGGCTCTATTTCAAACTCAAATCTTAGCACATTAAAGAATAAACATGCTGACTTTATATGCATAATAAAACTGTCAATGTAACACATGGTCCAGTTTTCACTGTAAACACTGGGTTCAAGGTATCAAAAAACAAAACACAACACCCCAGGACTCTAGTCCACAACTTGGAGTGGAAAGAAATACCACTGACATGTAGCTCTGTCCTACTCATCTCACTGACCGAGTCTCCCCTTTGGAGCCCCACAACTGTACTGACAACACACAAGGAAAAATAAACGTATCTATGGATTTTTAATTGCAAGGTGTTTACTTTATGCCCCCTGAAAAGTGTCGTGTACGCTAAGTCCAATGTCAGTATGGTTTGTCCCAGTTCGTAACAGCAAGAGCCCCAGGGTACCACCTCTAGTAACAGCACAAAACCCTAAAAATGTAAATGCCACTTGATTTTACTCACCTGTGGTTTTCTGAGTTTCTAGTGATTTACCCTTGTACGTATTAAATAAACTGAGTGTCGCATACTTTTTCCCATCCTTTGCTTTTGTGCTCTGGCCTGACTTCTCCGACATTTCGGTGGAAACTCATCGAGTCCGAAACCTCCTGCCACACCCCTTAAAACCAGCCTTTAAGATGCACATAAAAAAGAAAAATAAGAAAAGTTTTAGAATTAGCTTACTAAATACTCCTAGTATTTTAATGTTTGCAGAAATTCTGAGAAGTAAAAACAGTGAGAAATGAAATCAATCTTCAATAACTCACATCGATAATGAATCACAAACTAGCTCTCATCCTATTTCCCTTCGATTTAGTAAGGTGCACACCCGCATTGACCTTAGGGGCATTAGTCTGGAGGGGCTGGGGTGGAGCAGGGTGGAAGGTGGAGATTTCTACCAAGAAGCCACCATGGACAGCGCAGGCCTTAAAGATGGTGCAAGATAGGTACATCCTGCAAAAGGCATTCAGAGTCCAGGAACACCTGGGTAGGCCCTAACGACATAACAATCATTTTACATTTGTCCACTGCAGGACCAGCATCACAGGCAGGATGTGGTATTATATGCACACCGACTGCCACACTCAACATTAGTGTAATTCCACCTAATTTATCAACAATTCTCGCATTATCTCATTTCAGTCTAAGAACCAGAGTACTAGTCAGTACTCTGATTTGGCAGACGAGGAAACCAATGTTGAGAGGTACCTGAGACTGGATGCAAAAATCAAGGCTGCTGGGTCAGTCCATGACACCAGGCCACCTCCTCTGCACAGAGCCAGATAACTACTCAGCACTCCAAGTGCACACTTACAGGAAGCCACCTGTCCTTGAGACACAAACCGTGAACAACCTCATCTATAGCTAAAACCACCCTCGTAAACAGAAGACGGCGTGCTATCATATGCGTAAGAATGTAATTAATTATACCCCAAGGGTGCTAATAATGACAACGGAGTGAACAGAGCTGTACTCCCAGAATCTGTCCTTGTTGACAGGTGTTCACCAATAACACGGACAAAGATATGGGAAGATTATTCAACCACAGTGTATATTCACCAGTCAATGTATCAAGGAAAACAGAACCAAAGGGTCGCCCGTCTGATTCCCAGTCACAGCGCATGCCTGGGTTGTAGGCAGGGTCCCCGGTGCAGGCCAAGCAACAGGCAACCACATATTGATGTTTCTCTCCATTTCTTTCTTCCTCCCTCCCCCTCTAAAAATAAACAAAACCTTGGGGGGGGGGGGGAAGAGCAGGCACTTTTAGTGCAAAGCCGAAGTTTAATTTAGCCTACTATCTTTGTTTAGTGTCCTGCTTCCGAAAGTCTTGGGAGACACCCTGAAAACACTCAATTTGGTTGAATCTTCATTCAACATATACTTGAGAGAAAAGCCAGGGACCAGTTCAAAAATTAAAATTATTTTTAGGAATGTAAAACTACATTAAATAAAATTGTATATTTTTTAAAAAGACTCTCTTTAGGGCACAGTGTCAAAAGAATTCAGCCTATTCAGAATAAGGACCATCATCAAGACCTAGTTCCACTTTGAATAATTTACTTAAAAATACTTTTAAAAATGTAGTTCCTGTTTGGATGCCTAAGATGAATCGATGAATCTGAGACCCACAACAAGTGAGGACAGCAATAACTGACAGACGCAAAACAATGAAGTGAGCCCCCGGCTCCTGGACTGAGCAGGAACACAGGTGGGGGCTGGAAGACTCCCCAGGTTGATTCTGGGTTCCTCCTTTGTCCAAGACAGATTTGCTTTTGGTTTCCAATGGATTCACTTCTACATTTCTAGCTGTATCTATTGGTTAACTTTGTAGCCACAAGAATCTTAAACTGCTTTCCTATCAACAACCCTAGGAACAAAAACACTATTTGTTGATTCCTTACTGATTCTGACGTTTTCTGCTTCAATATTAGCTTTATCATTACACTGTTTCTCATTATTCCTTATCAGGGCTGCTGCTGTCTACAATTTTGAACCTCACCAAGCTGTGTACCTCCCTTGCACCCCTCTTCCCTTTTGTAAAGAAACAAACAAACAAACAAACAAAAACTGTTCCCGCATGTCTCCTATTCTCTTAATACGCTAGTTCCCTTCTGATATTTCTGATCATCAGTGGGAGGTGTGTGTGGAGGGTGGGGAGGGGGCGGTTCCCCACACCCAGCAATTCTTAAGATTCTGTGGCCAACTAGCTGGGTGTCTTACAACTGAACTCAATTCCAACACTATCTACCTGGAGATGGCATCAAATCCCACAGGTTAGCAAGGGCTCAGCCCCACAGGTCATCGCTGTCACCACTGCCGCCACCACCACTTCAGATGCCATTTGAAAGCCCAGGGTGTTGCCTGGGTTTCTGACTGGCTGGCTATACCCAGAATTTGGTTAACTTAGTAGAGCACTGCACAGAACTCAGAGGAACAATGTATTTACTAGATTACTGGTTTATTACAAAGATGTTCAAGGATACAGCCAGATGAAGAGATGCGCAGGAGACCCAGAAGGGTCCTAAGCACAGGAGTCTGTGGTGCTCTGCCTCCAGGAGGTCCCCAACCAATGGAGTTCAGGGATTTTAATAGCTCTGCTGATTAAATCACTGGCCATGGGCTATGAATTTAACTTCTAGTTCCTCTCCCCTCTCTGGAGGAGGATGGGGCCTCTCTGAGGAAAAGGCTAGCGTGGCTCAGTGGGTTGAGTGCCCACCTGGAACCAGAAGGTTGCAGGTTCGATTCCCAGTCAGGGCACATGCCTGCATTGTGGGCCAGGTCCCCAGTGTGGCGTGTGTGAGAGGCTATTGATCAGTGTTTCTCTGGCACATGTTTCTCTCCCTTTCTTTCTCCCTCCCTTCCCCACGGAAGCAATGGGGAACCACTAGATTCTGAGCAGAGAGCTGTGCCTGCTTGTCCAGAAGTACCATTCTGGCTACCAGGTGGAGAATGGCTGACAGGGGCCAGGAGTGGAAGGCAGAGACACCGCGGATGGTAACAGCCTGGACACAGATGATGTCGATGTGGCTGGAAAATGGAGGCCAGATACGGGATCATTGTGAACCTTCTCACACCTTCACAGCTGCTTGCAAGTACGGCGGTGCCTCTTCCTTCTGAGTGCTGGCTTGGGAACTGGACCCACACGTATGAACGAAACACTGTTTCCGAGGGATGACAGATCTCTCTCGTGTGCTCTTGCGCCTGGATACTGAAGCCTTATGGAAAACAAGGTCCTCTCCAAGCCCACTGAGTAATTAGTGTATTCTCTGAAACGCCACAGAGCACAGCCATCCTCTCCGGCCCGCACAGGAAGAACATGGGGCCTCCCTCTGCCTCAGCGACAGTCATTCAACAATAGCTATAAACAAACTGGGTTGAGAATTAACAGTCAAATGCTGCTTCAGATGTTAGGTTGTGAGAAGACAGATGGTGACCCTGTCTTCACGGAACTTTTAACAAACAATAAATAAGTAAACAAAAACATGGGGATGGGAAACCTCACTGGGTAAAGGGAGAGCGAACAGGGGAAGGAGAAGTTGGATGGGATGGAAAAACCCAGGCTGCACAGACTTATCCAGGAAAACTGTAGGAGACACTCCAGTCCAGGCCTCATGCCAGACCAATTAGGTCGGAATTGCTGGGCTGGACTGGGCTGGGCTGGCAGCGGCGTTCTCTGAAAAGCTCCCCCCGAGTGTCTACAGTACAGACGCACTGAGAGAAGCAGCACTGAGAAAGCAAACCAGCTGAGGTCTGGGAGAAGGACGTGCCACTGCAGACAGAGGTCATGCCTGAGGGCAGAGGGGAAGTCAGAGAAAGCCGGAGCAGGCAGAAGGCAGATTTAGCAGAACCTAGTAGTTAGTCTGGGATAAGCAGTATTGCCTGAATTTATTCTAAACGCCAGGCAAAAATTAATAAAAAAATCTCAACGGCTGAGTTAATGCTTGGCTGCGTTCAGCAGACCCACACTTAAGTAACAAAATTGTACAATTTACATAAAAAAGTAATTCAAAACCCTTGAAACAGTAGGTCAATAGGAACATTTCTTTTCAACTTGCTAACTTCTGATTTCAAAACAAGGATCAGCACAGCTACAGGAAGGAGACCAAAGAACTCCATCCTCTGCTTGTATCATTTTTAACTTTGAAATGTTTCTTGTTATTTGCACGTTAAGAATACTTTTAATGTTACTATTCTGCTTGCTATGCACCTAAAAATTGAAATCATTAAGAGTGAAGGGTAACTGCAAAATCAAAGCCATCTGAATAACATACCCTCTTTCTTTAAGGGAAGAGAAAGCAATCATATTCCTAAATTCAAGGTTCTGCGTCCAACTGAGCAATTCTGGTAAAAAACAAACAAAAAACCTAGCATTTTTCATTGAAATTAGGTGTATCAAAACATGTTCATCTGCATTTTCCAGATTTTGAACAACTAATTACCTCGTAAACAGATATTTTGGGGGGCAAAAAAATATTAAGATAAAAAATGGAAGAAATAAAGAAAAAAGCCAAGCCAGTGTTTTTAAAGCGAACAGATTGTTGATTAAGCTGTGATCCCTAAAATTCCTTCAGTGCTAAAAATTATGAGTCTAACGTTACTCATTTATCAATCACAGAAGGGTTTAAAAGTATTCAATCCCGAAAATATTTCAAGTCATACTTAAAATATGGTATATTTGGCAAAAAAAAAATTTGTAAGTTGTCAACGTGGTCAATTCAGTTAAACAACAGCTACAGTTCTAGCCACGACAGACTAATAAGCATCCACCCAGGCTGTGTTTGTCTCCTCTTCCTCATTCTTCCTGGAGTGAGAGTTTAGTTCCTCTGGTAAATATAGTACAATGCCCCACTGATTTAAACAGTTGACATTAAAAGGACACTGGAACCATTTCCAGATGAGAATACCACACATACTGCACAAACGTCTCACTGAACAAGTAAAGGAAGTAGGCCTACTAAGCAGTAAGTCAGCCATCACGTACAAATAGAAGCAGCACACGGCTTCTTTGTAAGCCACCTCCCCGGACTCTGTGACTCCGACTTTGTCTCCTCTCCTCCCCATCCCTTGTCTACACGAACACTACCAGGCTGCTGCCGTCTCTCACTCTCTCTCTCTTTTCTGTGCGCTTTCCGCTTCGGCCGTCTCATCTCCGGCTCACTGCTTCGGGAAGGATAGTTCCCAAAACCTTCCTTCAAACTACAATCTTTAGATGTACATTTTAATCATCAAAGAAAACAACTTAAAATTTCCGACAGAACTAAAACTCAAAATGCTGAATTCCCCCTTTCACTCAAACAAACATTACCTACTGCCTACTATATTATCAGGTGCTACTAGAAGCAGATGAAAAAGAGACACTGTCCTCATCAGCAGAGTGCAGGTAACATTTGGAAACTTGAGAAGGCTGGAAAGGGTTTGCAAAGAACCCAGAGGAAAGACTGGCCAGCAGCACAGAAACCCCTGTGGAAGTTGGAGGGAGGGCAGGGCGCTCAGTACTCTGCAGCCTGGACGGCTGGAACAGTTTCCTCGGATGTCCAGCTCCTTGTCCAGGTGGGGGAGTGGCAGGAAGCACCAGACAGCTGGACTGAGCGAGGTGAGTAAGGAAGGAGAGCCTTGCTGGTGCAGCAGAGGTGTGAGACGTGAGAGGTGCAGAAGAGGTCAGAGGAGCATTTACTGGAAGTTGAGGCTGGGAGAGAATGTGGAGAACAGAAGGGACGGGCAGCTGCAACGAGGATGAACAGAAGGTCTAACAACAGTGATTACTGAATGCTCGCTGAGTCAAGTTTCCATGGGTTGCTTTATTCACATAAATGCAACAGGAGAAAGCGTACTTACACTTTTTTTGAGTGAGAAAAGTAGAGGCACAGGAGCTTATGGTTTAAATTTCATCACACGTACTCTGTGTGACTAACTACATGTGCACATGTAGAGGAACACACAGAGAATGATGGGACAAATGTGGGGAACTATTAACATTCAGGACTACAGACGAAGGAACATGGGACTTTCTGTACTAGCTTCACAACTTTTCTGTAAGATTAAAATTATTCCAAAAGAGAAACGTTTTTGTTTTTTTTGGCCCTGGCCCGGTAGTTTGGTTAAAGAGTTGTCCAGATAAGCCAAGGTTGTGGGTTCGATCCCTGGTCAGGGCATGTAAAAGAATCTACCAATGAATACATAAATAAGTGGAACAATAAATCTCTCCCTTAAAAAAACTTTTTTTTTTTGGAAAAAGCTCATGTGCTCTCCCAAACATCTTCCTCTCCCCAATTTCACAGAGCCATTTTCCCTTACCCTGAGTAATCTCTGATATTCATTTTCACCAATTCTAACATAAAGAAGGATCCAAGTTTTATATTCTACTTTAGTAATGCCTCTTGAAGCCAATTAAAAAAAAATGAAACTCTAGAGATGGAGTACAATGTAAAGAGTATTGGATTGGGAATAAGAGCTCATAACTCAAGTCACCAAAACTTACCAATGAAGAAACGACCTTAGAGAAGTAAAATAACTCGCCTCAAACTCATTCAGCCAACAGTGAGGGACCAAGATTAAACCCAAGCTTGACATCAAAGCCAGTTCCCAAGATAAAAACCTTATGAAAGCCAGAATTCAATTTTCATTATAGAAGAGATAAACACCAAACTTTTAAAATATATAATAAATAACATATCACGAGGTTAAGAGACTCTAGGAGATTCAAGTTTTTATTATCAAAGTTTGTGCTACAATAGAGTAAAATATCAAGGCTAAAAAATTACACCAACACAACACAATAATATCTCTAATCTCTATTAACGAAAGTATTTCATCTGTTGTAGAAATGTCATTTTGAAGTATAATTCAAACGTGCAAGAATCAGCCCTGGCTGGTGGGGCTCAGTGGATTGAGCACGGGCTGCAAACCAAAGGGTTGCCTGTTTGGTTCCCAGTCAGGGCACATGCCTGGGTTGCAGGCCAGGTCCCCAACAAGGAGTGCATAAGAGGCAACCATGTAGTGATGTTTTTCTCCCTCCCCCACCATCTTAAAAAAAAAAAAAAAAGTGTAAGAATCAATGCACTACAGACTGTAAAAGGGGGGAGTACTATGTACTAAATTGTGGCGAGCCCCCGCCCCCCATGTTGAAGTCCTAATTCCCAACGTGATGGATGTATTTGATAGGACCGCTGGGAGATGATTTGGTTTAGGTGATGTGACGGGGGTGGGGTCTCACGGGGGACCAGTGCTCTTATTAAGTTAAGAGGAGGAGATGCCAGCCCTGCAGCGTGAGAGAAGGCCACGTGCAAGGTGGAACCTAACTGCTGGTGCCCTGATCGTGGACTTCCAGCCTCTGTGTTACATAAATTGATGCATTACACTTCCAGATCTGTGATAAACTTTTACTGTCTAAGTCACCTAGGCTATGGTATGTTTTCATGGTAGCCAGAGGTAATGAACGGGGACAGATGCACTAACCTCAGAAAAAGAACATTTTGTTTATCACTCAAATTTTACCTACATCCTCCATTTAAAACAAAAAGTCGATAAATTTGCCACACTCTTAAAACTGCAGACCAATCAAGCAGTGTTCACAAAATACGAATCTCCTAAAAAGTTTACATTTAGATGAACTCTCCCTCACTAGATATTAAAGACACTCATTAATTAAAGTACTAGTCTTTACACACTCCTCCTTAAATAAATACAACACGAATTAGAATTACAGAATATGTGAGGCTGAAAATTATTTTATACTTGAGAGTAACATGGAGTCAATGACTTTAAGATTTAGGAAGGTCTTGGAATGGAGGGAGAATTAAATTGAGTCAAGGACAGTCATGCAGCCACAGTCCAGAAACTAAACTTAAGTACGAAACACAGACCCAGCCTGCTAACATGGAATAGGAGAGCCAGTGACAGTGTTGTGACCGCCGTGCTCTGTGAGACTTGTGACAGGAGAACATTCATGCACAGATCTGGAATGGCACAAATTCCACTGAATTTTGTGGTGCATTTTCCCCCCTCACAATGCTTAAAATATTGTGCTCAAATCTGGGCTTCATTAAGACAAGTATTAAAAACAAACTAAGCTGGCTACAAAGGAAAAACTTTCTAACTGTTCAGTTTATCCATAGGTGTAAACAAGTTATCTTAAAACTAATTCCTAGCATTCTCTATTTTCACAATTGCCAAGCAACCCAAAGAGCTGTGAAATGAAGCGATCTGTAATTTTGCCGAGGCACAAAGTTTGCATCCCATGCCCCGAGGAACTGCGAGAAGGGCACTTCTAGGAAATAAACTTGGACATTCCTCCCTACTTCTCTCACCATACCCCCTTCCCCAAAGGCTTGCTTTTTCTTTTAGAGATACAGTAACTCTTGCAAAGAGATACATAACTTTCTAAAAAATCAAACACCCCAAAACAAACCTCTTATAAGAAAGCCAAATCCTAGAGCAGATGATGGAAGTAAAGGGAAAGCGATGAAGTTTGAATGCCAGTATGATGTTCAAATATTTGGAAGATCTTAAGTAAGATATGAATGTTAAAGCTTGACTATAGTATCCTTCTGATCACAAGATGCATTCAAAAAAAGCAAGCTAACTCTGTGTCAGAAATATTTTAAAAGATAATTCTTGCTTCGCGTAAGAGGCTGAACTGGTCAACTTTTAAGGTCACTTCCATTTCTAATTCTTATAATCAATCATTAGTAATTCTAAAGTTAGCGACATCAAATATTTTTAAGGTCACACTTGAAGCTTACTGATAAAGCTAAGAATACCATATGCTGAATGCCTTTACAAGAAATAGCACTACAGCGAAAGTGTTAAACATTGTCATCTGAAAAACAGTGTAAAATGAATCTGTTGGAGTTCTAATCAGAAGGGGAGAAGGGCTCAGGCCCTCAGAAACTGGAACAGGTAATTCAGGGGCTGCCTGTAAAGGCTGGAATTTTCAGATGGAATTTCTAAGTGTAAAGAATCAATTCGCACCCCTCCCTATCAAGGGCTGGCTCATCCCTCGACCACTGACATGCCTGTCCGCAGGAATGGACACCTACCCATCTCTTTCGTTCTCCCACTTTCTGCTTTCTTGTGTCACACTAGAACTAATAATATAACTGAACGATTTTTCCTTTCTGGTCGGGAAACCATGCGATCAATATATATAAGCTATTCTTGTCTTTTTAATCCTTATTCAATAGTATTCTTCAGCAGGAAGACAGATTTTCTCTGCCTCCAAAATGTCAGAAGACTGGTTCTACAACTGGGTGATATTTCATCTTTCTACATTCTGCCCTGGCTGTGGTGTGGGTTGCAGGCCTATACAAATTAAAACACAGAACTGCACACCAGAAGTCCAGTGTTTCCTCCTAATCTAAGCACGCACACAGCACTATCACCAACCTCCACCTCTCTGTCAAAGCCTCATTTCAATCACCTTTTACTCTGCTTTTAAAGTAAAATTCCTCTACCTGTTCCATTTTCCTAACTTTCAGAAGCAGCTCTGTACCTCCCATATTGTGCTTCTTCAATTAAGATTTACGACATTTCAACCTAACATTAAAACCAGTTACTTAAAATACAGGCAAGCCTATGCTAGCCATATTGCCAATAATCTGAATGTTAACAGGAACTGAAAAATTATAAAGTAATTTTTGAAGATAATATTTTCCTCCCCTCTTTAAAATTGATAATGTACGACATTTCATATATTGTTTCCCATTCACTAGAAATATTTAATAAGCTATAATACCCATCTTTAAAACGGCACTGGGTAAACTGGAATTCTGTATTTGCCTATTTACCCAATCTCAGGAAAAAGTTCTAAGCTGTTTATTCCTTAGTGGCCACTTCTTCAATCTCCAAATTGCTTCTGATGTATATGCAAACATATCCCTAATGTGCCTCCTCATCTTGCAGAGCACCACTGGCCTCCACAGGGCCTGTGTGCACACAGAGGAACATGTCCTCCCAGGAGTCACAGGCCCTCCTCTGGATGAGGGAAGAGAGAGAAGTGGAGGCACAAGCCCCTCGCCCCCCAGCCCCAGCCAGGAGTCACAGGCCCTCCTCTGGATGAGGGGCTGATGGCTTCCGAGAGAAGTGGAGGCACAAGCCCCTCGCCCCCCAGCCCCAGCCAGGACACAGGACCCTGCAGATGGGATTTCAGTCTGCTGTCCCCTCAGCCCCGCACCCTGCGCAGTGCACAGACCGCACAGCCACACACCGCAGCTCTACACTCTCAGATTACTCACTGGGAAAGAGGGAGAGAGGAAGATCAGTGACTAACTTCTCCAGACACCCATTCTCCACCAACACCTGCATCCGTCTCTTACCATGAAGACTCAAGATGTGTTTGGAGGGGATCTTCCAACTTCACAGAGAACCTTTTCTCCCTTTACCTTTGTATTTTTCATGGTCTCTTTTTTTTGTTTTAAATGTGGTCAAGATTTGCATGATATCAAAGAATATTAAATTCAAAAGATATATGGAAACATATTTAATGTGATCTTTGAAACAATGTTCTGATTGGGGAAAAGGTACTCTCCTTATTTCACAGATAAATATATTTAAAACCTGTATAGGCCAAGTCACTGGCCCAGTTAACAGCTGACTAAACTTAGGTTTTTAAACTCTAAATCCAGAGCTCATTTTGAGTTTCAACACGTCTAAAAATTAAGAAGTCTCACTACTCAGTCCCCACTGCTTAACTTTTCATCCTCATGACTTGCCCTAAGTTCTTTCAAGTCACCAAGTGTCTCTCAGCCAAATCCAAAGGCCACCTCTCATATACAGTACTATTCTGGACTCTGCTGCATTCGGCTCTAATAATGCCACTTTTCTGATTATTCTCTTCCACCCTTATCTCACTAGGGACTTCCTCCCTCA
Source organism: Micronycteris hirsuta (assembly GCA_004026765.1). Classification (NCBI taxonomy): domain Eukaryota; kingdom Metazoa; phylum Chordata; class Mammalia; order Chiroptera; family Phyllostomidae; genus Micronycteris; species Micronycteris hirsuta. Next base: position 13,687 of record PVJI01020122.1, on the reverse strand, counting down.
CTTACTCATTCTTGTTCTCCTTTTCTTGCCATAGACTGTCTGAAGCATCCCGTTACAATTCTGTCTAAATAAACCCACTCCACTTTGCAGTTCATCATGGAAATGCCTGTCCCAGTTATGTAGTTATGGCTCCAATTCCTCTCTCTCTCTCTCCCTGTCATGCTGCCATTTCCTGTTTTATGAACCTGTTCCGTTCTAGGCTTAATCACTTCTGGCCTTCATCAGTTCCCACTGTTGCCCGGGCCTGCCCAGACTCACTTCTTAGCAGTTCTGTCCCAAAGGGTGGGATACGAGACTGCTGATGGTATGTTGTAATGATTTTAAGTGGTCCACAGAGGAATATTTAAAATTACGTTTATTTTAACACATGTTGGGGGAAACTGTAAAACCAAATAGTCATGTAAAACTTTCTTTTAATTAAAAGACAGTCAGTTGAATCAAAGAAAGACATTAACAGACAGATGGCTTGAAGATAAAGCAAAAACCGTGAATGTCTTGGCTGAGAAATAGTGGCCACCGGGAAACCCATGGAATACAAAAGCAAAGCACTCAGGCTCTGGATCAATGATTCGAACCCCGCCTATGGGCTAAGCAATTCTGAACAAATTACTTAAATCTCTTTAAATCCCAGTTTTCTAGTGGTATAGTAACCTACCTCCTAAACCTACTGTACAGATTGAGAGAGAGAATCTACAAAATGTTCTTAGTTCAGTGCCTGGCACAGTGAGTGCTCAGCGAATATTAATATTTACAATTACTCTTGACCTCTGCAGGCCATCACTTCTCCACTTGTAGTCAATTGGGTACTTAATCTATATTATAGGCAATTTTCCAAAAATGGGGTTTCTGCCCCAAATTTCCCTTACCTGTTTGTATTATCTTCAGTTTTATCTTCTGGTACAAATAATAATAATAAAAAATCACACAATAACTTTTATCATTAATTCTTAAGTGTGTGAACATCCTGGCAGAGGGAACCAAAAGCCATTTTCCTTAGATTACCGGGCCTTACAAAATTAAAAGAATCTTTGATGCAAAAGAAAACCTCACGATGCACAGCACATCCACTATTTGAAAGCTCTGATACTATTCTGACGGGTAAATAAAGGAGGAAAAGCCACAGGGTGTTCTTCTGCTCCACTGAGATAGTCATCAGCTGAACCTCAGCTATGGGTCTATTCTCCTGTTTCCCAATCTCGTTCATTCAATAACGTCTAGGTATGTGTCACCCACCATGCAAAGGGATGAGGACATGGATACAGTCTAGAAAAGGAAGAGACCAGTTCTGGAATACAAACAAATAGAGAAAATTACCAGATGATGTGCTATGTGATGAATACCCAAACAGTGTTTCAATCCCAGCTATGCTCAAAGGCTGACTGCCCCCGCCCCATGCAGAGCACCAGCAGCATCACAAGGGCCAGTAACTTCATTGCTATTTTGTGTTCAGACTCTAAGTATCAGCTAATCATATCAAAGTTTTTGTCTCCAACTAGACAAGTGTTGAAACTCAGTAACAGCCCTTGTCTGATCTGACTAGTGAGCAAATACATGCACACACAAGTCCCAAAACATGCCTGGCATTCTGTTAATCTAGAGCAAAATAACTAGAAATACAACTAGCAGAAGATCGGTATTTAGCCTTTCTGGAGGTTGGTAAAAAATATGCTATAGAAAATTTACTGAAGTTACCCTCTCTAGAGAATACTTTTACTCACGAAGATGTCTTGACTGACACATCAATGGCATTACTGAGAAATTTAAAATGCTGTGACTCAGTAAACTAATTCTCAAGACTTCTAAGCTACAGCTAACAGACTGAGATAAGCCTTCACTGTGTTACCCTATTTATAAGGTGACACATCTCGATTTACTGGAAGTTCCTTAGTCATAACTCAGTCAGACAATTTTTGGATGTCATTCACTAGAACAATAGGACGTTGTACCGATTTGTGTAACATCTGTATCAATGATCAGTCCTTGTCTTCCACAACAAATATGGTACAAATATTTGTGCAAATCATTAAACTGACTTACAAACTGAAGCACTGTTTGGGGGGTGGGAGGAAACCACTGGAGAGGGAAAGAGGGACATAATACTCTTCAAAGACATTTTACCAGTAAGGATGGTGAGATAGTGTAGGTGTGGGTGGGGATGGGCTGGACTGAGCCACGACTTCTGTATTTCAGCTATGTGTAATATATTGATTACAGAGTTAGACTGTACATAAAATCTAGGTCTTAAATTTAGAGTATATACTCCTTTCTGAGAATACGAGGCTTGTCCAGAAAAAGTCCAGCCAAAATATAATGAGAAGAGTTTGCACAACATCAATGTAACCTGGAAGCCAAGGACAGTGGACTGGAATGTGCATGTGTGAACAACGAAGACTTCACTGTACTTGTCAGTGGGGGCAGTAGATGCTGTTGAGTGAGCAAGTGTATTGCGTGGCCATCACATTCAAAATGACTGAGCAAGGAGAGCAATGAACCTGCATCAAATTTTGCATTAAGGTTGAACATTCCTCTGTGGAAACTACTTGGATGATTCAAAAGGCCACAGCTATGGGCAACTGATGACTGGCAGCTCCATCAAGGCAATGCGTGAGTTCATGTATCATATCTGTTGCCAAGTTTGTTTGTTTTATTAAAAATTTTATTTATTTTTAGAGAGAGGGGAAGGGAAAGAGAGAGAGGGAGAGGAACATCAATGTGTGGTTGCCTCTCTCATGCCCCCTACTGGGGACCAGGCCTGCAACCCAGGCATGTGCCCTGATGGGGAATCAAACCAGCAACCCTTTGGTTTACAGGCCTGCGCTCAATCCACTGAGCTACACCAGCCAGGGCCAAGTTTATTTGGGGGGGCGGGGGGGTGTAAAATATCAAATCACCCAGGTGTCTCAGCCCCCTACAGCCCAGTTTGGTGTCTTGTGACTTCTGGCTTTTCCCAAAACTAAAATCACCTTTGAAAGAGAAAACATTTCAGACTGTCAATGAGATTCAGGAAAATACGATGGGGCAGCTGATGGCTATTGGGAGAACTGTGTGAGGTCCCAAGGTGCCCACTTTGAAGGGGACTGAAGCATCAACAGCCTATGTACAATGTTTCTTGTATCTTCTTCAATAAGTGTCTCTTATTTTTCATATTACACAGATGGATAGTTTCTGGGCAGACCCCCCTTACTGCTTGGGAGAGAGTGTTTTGCCAATATTCTGCCATTCTCCCTCCACTACTTACTTACCTTTACAATGTACTGAGCACAGTAATAAATCCTCTACCTACACTATCCTTGTTAAACCTACAGCAAGCCTTCTGTGGAGAAGCTATAATTATTATCATCTCCATTTTATAGATGGGGAAATACTCTATCAATAATATAGGCCCGGCCTGGCTGGTGTAGCTCAGTGGATTGAGCGCGGGCTGGGAACCAGAGGTTCCAGGTTTGATTCCCAGTCAGGGCACATGCCTGGGTTGTGGGCCAGGTCCCCAGTGAGGGCCATGTGAGAGGTAACCATACATTGCTCTTTCTCCCTCCCCTTTCCTCTCTCTCTGAAAATAAATAAATAAAGTCTTAAAAAAAAAAAATATATATATATATATAGGCCAAATCACAAAATTTAAAAATTTTATGTCATATTGCAGTTAGTTTTACTCAACTAGCCTTTAAGTAGAAAATGGTACAAAAATGAGCTTCTACCCTATCCCCAAAACAGCAATAATCCATTCTTTACACCTTCACATGTAACAATGTTTCTACACTTAAGTCAAGCGGAAGAAACTAGATTAATAATGCTGTATTTTAATGTTTCCATAGTTCATAAAATTACATGGAACAGGGAAGCAGTTCGATGGTTTAGACTCAGAGCATCCTCTTGGGTTCAGACAGTCTGGATTTGATTCTATACAGCCACACCAATGACTGCAAACTGCTTTCATCTCTCAGCTCTCACTTCCTCATCTGTAAACTGGGAACGATAATAAACAGCACGTCCCTCAAAGGCTTGCTGTAGAGTAAAGAGGGCAACGCGTGTGAAGGGCTGATGGCTGTGTTCAGTGCACAGAAAAAGGTCAACCTAGCAGTGGAGGGAGAACAGCCACATCTATAAGCTCACCAGACCAAAATGCTAAAAGTAAAGAGTCTGGGTTCTGAAAATCCCTTATAAGAAAAGGAGAGACTGACAATTTGACGATTTGCTGAAGATAAAACTCAAATTCAACCTACTCCTACTGGTTTTAGGAGATCAACGCATCTGAGGGGGGTCAGAAAAGACGCTGCAGCGCATCGGAGACACACACCTAAAAATGGCTCCAGTCGGAGCAGCATCCTAATTACCAAGAGAGGAGGGTAAGTCCACTTTTAACTAATGCGAGAGGTAGGCTTGGTAGGAGCTTAAGTATCCCTTTCATTTGCAGGAATAAGCTATCGAGCACTTAATCAAGGATCCTGATGCTTCTAGTGCATTCCAAATGAAATCTCACAACACGGCCTCCTACAGTACTATTTCGAATACCCTAGCGAGGTTAGAAATCTATGAGCCTAGGCTGACAAACAGCCAATGCGGAAATCCGGGTGGCTTCAGAAGCCAGCAAACATCAGGCATGTCGGAAATCTCCCAAAGAAATCTCAAATCAAGTCAAAACAAATATACATCCCTTTACAGGAATTTGACGCATTCCTCTAGGGCCAACGAAGAATTTATCCGTGTTCATTGGCCCCCCCTGCCCCTTTCTTCAAGTCCTACAGTGGGCCTTGCTGGCAATATAGACAACACTACTGGTAACTCAAAGTGCGGGAGCGCAGAGGAGGACTGACCACGCAGGGTAGGGGATGAAGAGGCCTAGGGTGTGAAAGCCTACGCGAACCCTCCGCAGGAGTTGGGGCAGCGCGTCCCTAGCGGAAGCAGGGCTGGTCCTCATTCCTCCGTGCGCCTCTCAAGGAGTCGGGTCTGTAACCGGGTCTCCTGGACCCCGCTCGCTGCAATTCCCCCCACGCTACACACGCACGAGAGGCGGGCGGGAAAGGCCCAGGAGGAGCCCTGGAGTGGTCGGGGGACGCTGGAGAGAGGCCGCGCGCCCCACGGGACGGAAACCCCCTTCGCCTCCCCAGCCACGCGCGCCGTCCCCAAGCCGGGCCGGGCGGGTGGGAGAGGCCGGCGGGTCCGGAACTCCCGCGGCAGACCACATGGGGCGGGTCTGACTCCGGTTTCCCGCTCACCGAGCAGGAGGCCGAGACTTCCCCAGGCACGGGGAGGGAGGTCGCCGCAGAGAAAGGACGGGATGCCCGAGCCCCAGGCCCTCCCCACACGGCTCCCCAGTCTCGGGGTGCTCCCACGCCCGTCCGCCCCGATGAGGCCCACGGTGATCGCGGCCCCTCCGCCGCGCTGCTTTTCTTACCGGCCAGGGTGTCAAGCCGAGTGTGTGCGCACTTCGAGGGTCTCCGCGACCTCTGACCCAGGGAAGGGGAAGGGGAGGGCTAAGCGCAGGGAGTGGCTGAAAGACCACAGGACTGGCAGAGCCGCAGCTGCGGATGGACAAACCGCCAAAGCACTTTCGCTGCCTCCCAAAAGGCTGAGAGCAAGCGAGAAAAAGAAGCAAGATGGCGGCTAGCCAGCCCCTACGTATGACGTCATGCCGCGGCGTACGTAAGGCAATCTCCGCAAGACCGCCCCCGGGCGCAGAGACGGCTGGATCACGTGAAGCCTCCGTGGCGACCCAACCCCGGCGGAAGGCGACGTCGCCACCTGCTGGATGGACGGAGTTCCCGCAGTCGGAGTTCCGGGGCACCGTGAAGATAGAGCCGGGAAATCCAGGAACTCTTGAGTAGACCGCGATTACAGGTCTTGTGCGTCATCGAGGGCGAGTGAGCACTCCTGTGTGTTGTGGATAAGTGTGTGAATTGCTTCGCGACAGTCTGGCAGTATGAATCAAAATTAAACTATGAATAACCTTTAATCTTCATGTGACAGTACCTTGATGTTTTTCAGAAAGGTCCATGTGCAACATTCATAATACCAAAACCTGCCCGTTGATAAAGACATAAATGCATTATGAAACATCTGTATTACATAATATTTTGAAGCCATTAAATTCACATAATATTAATGAGCAGGAATATACTCCTGCAGTGGAGATGGAGAGAAGTAGACCAGGTGTGGTACATATTTTGGAGCGAGAATATACTTTCTTGTGCGAGATGATCATTTCTCAATGGGTGGCGGGGAGTGTAAATTAAAGTGTCAATGAGGATGTGTAGATGTATGGCTTGAACAAACGGGGGTGGATGACTGATGTTTACGGAGACTATGGAGATAGGAGAGGAAAGGAAAACAGTTTGGTAGAGCAATACAAATTAAAGAGTAATAAATGGGGGAAATAAATTTTCAACGTGTTAAATTTGAGATGTTCATGCAATGTCCCACTGTAGATTAAGTGGGCCGTTGCCATGTCTTGAGCTCAGCGGGGAGGTCGGTATTGGAGATTTCGGCTCCGTAGACATGTGTTTAAAAATGATGGGACAGGATAAGGCCACTCAGAGACAGAGTAGGGGGGAGAAAGGTAAAGGGGCCTAGACCTAAACATGTAGAGGTTAGGTGGAGCACTTAGCAATGGGCACTGCAGAGAAGCCTAGAACTTGGACAACCCAAAGAGGATGATGTCACAAAAGCCAGGAGAGGAGAGCTTTACAAGTAGGCGTGAGCAATCAGCTAAGTGAAATGCTGCTGAGAGGTCAAGTCAAAAGGAAGGAGCCAGGGGCATCTATCTATTGTACTTGGCAATAGGGAGGTAGGTAGGTCACTGGTATCCTTTTTCAAGAAGTTTTGGTGGAGCAATGAGGTCAGAAAGCCAAATGGTCATGAGCAAAATAGATGTTGAGAAAATGGAGACTAGACAAACAAGTCTTTCCAGGGCTTGAATTTGGCCGGGGTGGAGAAACGAGGTCGTGACTGTGGAGTCAAGAGAGACAGTTTGAAGTATTGGGGACAGTAGGTCATGTTTGGATGGTGATGGGAATAACTCAGAAGAAGGAGGTGGGCAGCAGTTATGTAGCAGGGGAATGGAAGCTGAGGGAGGCAAATCCAAGGAAAGGTGCGCCAGAGCACAGATCCAGCATCCCGCCTTTGAAGGAGAAATAGGTATAGCTCTAGGGACCATTGATGATTTGATGGTGGGGACCTAAGGAAAGTCCCACTGATGGCTTCTGTTATTTCAGTGAAGTGGGGGACAAGGCAGTCTGCTTTTCAGGCTCAGTGTATAGGGGTCCGAGGAGAAGAGGATCCCAAAATTATCTTTCGTGAGTGAGCAGGTAAAGCTAGCCGGAGGAGCCCTGCCGGGACGGCACTCCCTGCAGAGAGCACTTTGCACATTTGTGATTATGGATGTAAACTGTGCCGTCCCGATGATTTACATGAGTTCTCCTGCAGTGGGCAGCTCTTTGGCGCAGCTGCAGAGAAGACAGATGGTATGATTCCCCCGTGCCGGGCTTTTCCAGGCAAGTGTAATGTGGAGAGGTGAGGGCCTCTGTAGGTGAGCGACTGTAATACTGGGTTTGAACATCTGGCGTATGTGTGGTGAATGGTAACTGTGTCTACTTTATGAATTATCCAAGGTGTATGTTAAATCCAAGGATTTCCTGCTGCTCCTCGGAGAGCAGTCTTATTTCCCTTATTTCCAATATCTTGGGTGAAATCACTACATATTGGTACAGTGTCCAAAGTCAAATAATATTCTTTTAAAATTTACTTTGTTATGGCTTATTTGCACCTCTCCTAATAACTCCTTCAGTGTAAATAAATTTGCCATAACAAGACGTTTTCACAGCAGATTAATTTCCAGTTCTGCTTTTTAAACAATAATTTTAGAGTAATATTATCAACTTGCCACTTGGGGATATAAACTCAGGCAGACTACAGTAGTTTCTTTTTGAAAACAAAGGGATTACTCAAACAGTATAACCTATTTGCTTCGTGATTGCCCAGCCTTTTAGTAAGCTAATTAATGGTTTTTATTGAATTTGAACCCCTCTCATTGGGATTGATTCTATAAACCTGTAGGTGCCAAAGATTTATGGGATATAGGTTTCCCCAGTATCCAAAGTTAGGGTGTTCCTATGAAACTTTCTATAAGTATGGCATAAAGCGAAGAAGCAGTCACCATTCATTTACATGGAAAAAATTTTAAGTGTTCCCAGACCCTGCGAATAACCTACTAAATCAAATATGCTTAATTACATCCAGTTTTCTGCTAAGCAAACACCCTTACCAGTGCTCTGGGGCCTTCCTGAGACCTTGGGACACACCTTGCTAACAGAAGCATAGAATCAATGGGTATGCAGCGTGGATGCTCACAGACCCAGTTCAGAGAGGTGGTGGCCTTGAACTGAGATGCTGACTGCGGTGGTTCCTGGGAAAGGAGCTCCGCACGGCCACCCTCGCTGCTCCGTGCGCGCTGCCTTTATAGGCCTTGCTGCCAAACGTGTCACGGCAGAACACTGTTTCACCTTTCACCCTTTTCCCTAAAAGTGAAGATACTCTTCGAATTTCTTTCAGGTAGTGAAAAGAGGTACTTAAGGTAGGTCTTTCCTGAAAGCAAAGTGGTGTGATGTGAATATTCAGAAAAGCAGTGGAGGCCTGTATTAAGTGGAAAAAAAGAATCGATGAAAGCATCATGCTTTATTAGTAGTAATGCTTCTTAAAGGTTTATGTGCATGTGACAATTTTGGTTTCTTTTCAGCAATGCTCCAGCAAATCATATTTAGTAAAACTGTGAAACATTATAAGCCCGATGTAATAAATACCATAACACCCAAATGCTGTATGAAACTGTAATCTCAGTTGTGAATGTCAGCAGGTACGGTAACATTGCTAATTAAGAAAAATATTGCCAATGCTTTGAAAAATGACCTTGGCCAACTTGTAGAAGGTTATATAATAAATTATATATTTATTATATGTGTTAGATGGACAATACTATATCTCTAAAGTAGAATAACTATCTGTTATTTATCAGTCTAGTATTAATTATCTCAGTAAACCCTTTTTATAATGAAATAAAAAGTATGTAGCTACATGTTGGCCAAAATTTATTTGTTTACCACAGGTCATGTGCTAATTGTGTTTACTGTCCACCCAAGATTTCCCCCAAATTTTCTTAGTTGAGAGGAGGAAACCAAGTTCTTGGAGCAGTGGTCCCAAGTCAAGAGGTTGTAGGGTTGTTTATGAGTAATATCTGGGAAGAAGGGAAGGGAAGAGCAAGGAGACTTGCAGGCTCACAGCTCAGCCTGAGGCTGGAAGTTTACCTGAGACAGGAAGTGAGTAATGATAAAGGTCAAGAGACCAAAAGGAAATGGGGTGGGTCTGGGGAATGCGGAGCAGAAAAGAGGACAAAGGAAAATCGCCAGGCAGTAACTAAAGATACCAAACAGGTGATTTCTTAGCATTTCAGGCCAGAAAATAGAAACTGGAGATATTGCCAATGGATAGAATTACCTCTAAAACTGTAACTCTGGTGGCTGCCTGTTAACATTTCTTCAAGTTTAAGGCACTTTTTATTTTTCCTTTTTGCTACCCAACCAATTGTATATATCATGTATAAATGAAACCACCCAGTTTCAAACCTTTTATTGCTCCAGAATAATTAAGAGAAGTTTGTTGGTAGTCTATTTCTTTGGTGGCAGTGGCTCAGAGTACTTTGAATGACTTACAGGCTGCTGATGGCCAAGAGAATTTCGTGTGTTACAGAGAACAAGTAGCTCATGCCTGGTTCAGATTTTGTTTCTTTGTAGTCTCCATTCTTATTTCTGCTGGGGTTAATTAAAAGTTACTTCAGAAATATTTCTTTGAGTCTCAGGGAGCTAATTGCTGCAAATGGGAATTAGTCGCACAGTGCGCTAAGGATGAGGCCGCTGGTAACTTCTTGGGGCACTGTCTTGATAGGAAGAAAAAGGAAGAGGTGCCGTGACAAAGAGAACTGAGAAAAAGCTTCTCAAAGTATCGGAACAGCCTGGGTACATGGCAGTGAAATGAAACTTTTCATTTCCCTATTCAGGATTATTTACAGGAAACTTATAATTGCCAAGTTGCACTCATTGTAATGATGAACAACCCAGTGCCACCTGTTAGGCTTCATGTGACCAGGCCACCTGCTCAACCTTGAGAACAGGCTGGTGGGGTGGTGAATCATCCCAGTTTGCACGAGGCTGTCAGTGCTTTGTGGCTTTCTATGACTCAGGAAAGTGCTCAGCCGAGGGCAGAATGGGACAGTTGGTCACCCCATCCTGGCCACAGTGAGGTGGAGACGTGGGTCTTCATTTCAAACTTCTTCCGTATTAAAATTTCCTTCTGGTCTCCACCATCTGCCTGAGAAGCTGCCCTCCATGAGGCCGCTAGGAGGAAGGGTGCTGTGTCTGATCCCCGAGAAGGTCCTTTGGATCTTGAGGGGCTAGCCAAGCAGAGAAAACTGAGACGGTGGGCCTGCGGAGCCCCGGCAGTGACTGGACGCCTTGTTGTGGTCCCCACCTGGCTGCCATTGCCACCCTCACTCCGTTCACCCTATCTGAGCTGCGAGTTAGCACAGACCTACAGGGGCCAGCGCTGCGCCAGGTCCTCTGCACATGTCACTGTACATGGTCAGCTGCACTGTGGATTCTAAGACTGAGACTCAAAGGGGACGAGTGACTTGCTTCGAGCTCACAGTGCTCATCGGTGATTGAGCTGGCCTGTGAGCCCAGGTCTAACTTCAAACTCTGCCGATGCCCTCATCCACCTGCAGCCTCCCAGGTGGTCGGGAAGGCCATGCGCAGACTTTCTTTGACCCTTCCCTCAAGGTCCTGGTCTCTTCGCTTGCTCTGTGACCTGGAGGCACGTTGACTAATGCCATTGACCAGACCAGGCTCCTTAGAGCGTTAGGACTTGTGACCTGCACTGGTGCCATCTGTCTCTACAGAGGCGATTTAAAGAGATTCTTCAAAAAGCACACACACACACACACGCACACAAATAAGCATGAATGAATACTCTCCGCTGTGAAAAGATCAACACCCAGAGCAAGAAAATAAAATCATTAAGTAATAAATCATCAGGAATTTGGTCTATCTGATACAGTGAAAAGCACTGATACAGTAACTGGATTGCTGATTGATTTGGGGAGTGAACACCTCAGTCACTCTCCTTCTAATTCAAATGGAATCGACATTTCAGCGACGCACTCTGTATCTATTTGACCTTCTTTGTCAGTGTCATGAAATGAGGAGATAACAGAAAAGCATTGATGCTCAGTTTGGAGCAAATGTGTTATTCACTTGACTGTTTGATCTTTGAGGTCAAAAGATAAGAGAAAATTTTGGTCTCAGGATGATTATTATACGTTCAGTCCCTGAAGTTGCAAAAGTCAAACTTTTTCTTCCAGAAACAGTGGAGAAGAAGATTTCTTCAATGGGCAGCTTATTTCTTCAAACAACAGCTGATTGCCTGTTCTCTAGCAGTGTGGCTGCCAGGCCCACCAGCCAGGCCCAGTCCCCGCTGAGGGTTTAAGGGCTTACCAGCGTGTCATCTTGTAATCAGAGAAATTTCCCTTAAATCACCTTCAAGGGGAATGTTGCTCTGAAGAACTGACATCCTTTTTTGTTTGTTTGTTTTCCCCCACCATTCCCATACATGAGTTTTATTGGTGTCATTTTCAGAGTTGGAAGTTCTCAGTGTTACTCCTGAGTGCATCACCGAGAGGACGCTCAGTGGCTACAACCACACTTGGTTGCTGAGGAGCGAGGCAGGACTGGCGCCAGGGGTGAAAAATTAATGGGGTGGAAAATTCGGTCCTCCGCAGCTCATTGATGCGATCTGATGTGTGTAGTTGTTCGAGAACTGGCCTCCCGCTTGCACGCAGGAATTGCATGGAACTTTATTGGGTCACGAAAGTGACTTGATGATAGGGGAAGAGTTCACCTTTCTCTGCATGGATCACAGGAAATACAGGGGTGGACAACATAGGTTAATAATAAATAAGATAATACTGAATAAATAATAATCCAAGAATAAACTGTGTTTCGCAGGCTCCCAACGGTAAAGCTGCTTTTGCCCACCCCTGGAAATGGAATGGGACTTCATGCCTTACTCCAACTCTGTAGTTGCTATTTGTTAGTGTCACGGCATACATCATAATTCTGTGTCATTTGCTTTTATTTTTAATATGGGACATTGAACTCAAGATGTGCTATACTTAGACTTCCTAAGATGGCGGCATAGGTGAATGCATCGTACCGCCTCGCACAACCAAACAAGGAAAAAAATCAGAAATCTACATATCCAAAAACAGCCAGATCTGACAGAAAATCATATTGAGAGGAAGTCCGAAAACCAAGGAATTAAAGAAGATACATTCATCTAGTTTGGTGAGCCGGAAGGTGCAGGGCGGAGGGAGAGCGCTCAGCGACCCCACAGCGAGCAGGTGAGCAGACGGCAGGTCCGCGGTTGGAGGGGCGGTCCCCGCGGGGCTGCAGCACACCCAGACGGGGCCCGACTGAAGCGTGGTCTGCGCCTGGCTCATCCAGACCCAGCAGGGCCGAGACCGGTGGACTGGGAAGGTCTGCATTCGTGTGCAGAGAAACCGGGAGAGAAACCAGGGCGCGGCCAATCGGTGCTGATTGGGAGCGCCTGTGGGGGTGGAGTCCGCAGCAGGAGGAACTCCCGGCCTCACAGGAAAGTTCGCTGGGGAGACCCTCGGGGGATTGGAGCTGTGCAGCCTGTCCAGTGACCCCAGAGCGACCCCTGGAGCCAGCGCAGAGGGGCCCGAACTGCTTGCAGGAGGCGGTGTGGGTGCGGAGAGCGGAGAAGGCGCCATTGTGCGCTCAGGTCCCGCCCCCAGAGGCTACATCACAGCACAACTACTGGGAGTTTCCCTGCACGGGGGATCCCCAAGATTCCGCCCCCCTTACAGTAACAGGCTCATTGAGGGGGGAAAAATGGCCCAAAGAAAGGAACAAATCAAAACCCCAGAGCTAACCGACCAAGAGATAGCCAACCTATCAGATGCACAGTTCAAATCCCTTGTAATAAGGATGCTAACAGAATTTGACGAAAAATTAACGAACTTGCTTGAACAAATGAGGAGAGATCTGCAGGGAACCAATAAAGATAAGGAAACTGGGACTCAAATCAACGGAGTGGACCAGCAGAAAGAAAAAAACATCCAACCAGAAGAGAATGAAGCAACAAGAATTCAAAAAATGGAGGAGGGGCTCAGAAACCTCCAAGACATCTGTAAATGTCCCAACATACGGATCATAGGGCTGCCAGAAGGAGAAGAAGAAATCCAAGGAATTGAAAAAATATTTGAACACATAATGATGGAGAATTTCCCGAAGCTGGTGAAGGAGATAGACTTTCGGGAAGTCCAGGAAGCTCAGAGAGTCCCAAAGAAGTTGGATCCAAAGAGGAACACACCAAGACACATCATAATTACATTACCCAAGGTCAAAAATAAGGAAAGGATCCTGGGAGCAGCAAGAGGAAAGGAGACAGTTACCTACAAAGGAATCCCCGTAAGACTGTCAGCTGATTTCTCAAAGGAGACCTTGCAGGCAAGAAGGGGCTGGACAGAGGTGTTCCAAGTCATGAAAGGCAAGGACCTACATCCAAGAATACTCTATCCAGCAAAGATTTCATTTAGAATGGAAGGGCAGAGAAAGTGCTT
>PVJI01020121.1:0-29638 GCA_004026765.1 Micronycteris hirsuta | reverse complement strand
ATTATGATATTGGCTATTATGATTTCCCACTAGTTCTGTGAAAAATTTTTTATATTACTACTGTATTGTTTGGGGATGCATCTTTAATATTTTCTTCATTTCTTTTCTTTATTGTTATGTAATTTCCTTATGTATGTGTATGTTTTAATTTTTTGTTTTTACTTAATTTTTGGCTTAAATTCTCATTTGTGGATATAATGCTGCACTTGAATTTGATTAATCCAATTATGTATTTTTAACGTTGGTGTGTATAGTTTCCATTTTCCATAACCTTTCTGTAATCAGCACATTTTTGCATTTGATTTAACTCTGAAGGAGAATTTTATTCTTTTTTTAAAAAAAGATTTTATTTTTAGAGAGAGGGGAAGGGAAGGAGAAAGAGAGGGAGAAACATCAATGTGTGGTTGCCTCTCACATGGCCCCCACTGGGCACTTGGCCTGCAACCCAGGCATGTGCCGTGACTGGGAATCAAACCAGTGGCCCTTTGGTTCACAGCCCATGCTCAATCCACTGAGCTACAGCAGCCAAGGCTATTCTTTTTTTTTTTTTTTTTTTGTCAGACTAATTAGGTTGTTTGCATCTAGGGCTCTGATTGTTATATATGAAATGCCTTATATCATTCTACTCTTTTCACCTTTTAGTTCTTTTAGCGATGACTTTCTTTTTCTTGTTTTAAATAAAAGTACCTAAGTCATACATACATACATTGTTATTGAAAAATTCAGTAATAGGGCAGGAGGGAAAAGCAAAAGCTCTCTCAAACTTCTCCCCACCTCATGCTGAATTATTGACAATTTAGGGTGTCTCTTTACAAAACTTTTTGTATGCATTTATCCACAAATATTGGCACACATGGAAATAGAGTAAATGCTTAGTTTTTAAAAATTATAAAAGGGTATATATACTGTGTATTTTTTTGCAATTTTTTTTTTTTTTTGTATTTGAACCTGAGAGTCTGTCCATGTTTGTATAATAGCTCTGGCTGCATTCTCTTAGGTGCTGCTGTAGATTTGCAAGGGTTCATTTAATTGACCTGCTTTTGATGGACATTAAGATGTGTCCATTGTTTCTTATGACAACCACTGCTGCTATCAATGTTCTTGTTGCTGCTCGTGTGATCTTTATAGTGTTTGTCCATATGGGAATGTAGAAATAGGAAAACTCAATCAAAGGTCCTGTACATTTTAGATTGCAATAGACACCACTAAGTTGTTCTGTCCAAAGTTGCATCAAGCAGGGAATTGCCTGTTTTCCTCTCTCGCCCATTTTCCCTTTGGGTTTTTTGTAGGCACTGCCTATACATTCTGGATATCAATCATTCGTTACAGTTATTTTGATGCCAGTAATTGCTTCTAGTGTTTTGCGTGACTTTTAGCTTTGTCAGTGGCTTTTACTTTTAATCTTTTAGGATTTGTTAATTAATGTTTATTGCAATAAAATTTCTCAATCTCTTTAAAATGTTTTCTGTGAGGTTCTGTGTTTTTACATACTTTTGACATATAATGTCTGGAAGACAGTTTTTGACATCTTTGTCATTTAATTCCACCATCTTGAATACTCATAACCAGTCTCCTCATTTCTCCAGAGTTCTGGAGAGGTCTGAGGGGAAGGCAGGCTCCAGGGGCAGCAGAGGTCCCTTGCCTGTGTCTAGCTCCTTTCTTGGATTCTGTGTTCAGCTATCAGTATTTTGCGCTTTCTAATCCCTCACAGTGTTTCATGCCTCTCTGCCTGTGTTCATGTTATTTTCTAAATGGAATGTGTCCTGTTTCTGTTTGGCTGTTGTTTGCTGTGTACTTAGAATGTTCAGGGCACCCTGCTAGGTACTTCAAATGTCTTTTCTGCCATTTGCCTTCTCCTGCAGGGGCCCCTGTGCCTCTCCAAGAGTGACTCTCAAAGAACCATGCTGCTTGGTATGCCGCTCATGTGTCTGGTGCCCTCCCACACTGATCCCATACTGACCAGTGACTTGCTGTAGCCAGTGCAGTGTGGCAAAGATAAGGCCATGCTAATTCTGGGCATTTGCCTTCGGAAAGCCTGTATGCCTTTGAGTGGATGGCTGATTGCTGTGCAAAGGAGAGACCTGAGACTAAATGGAAACAGCAAGGGAGAGAAAGGCCAGCTGTGCCCCTGTGCAGCTGAGTCCAGCCTTCTTGGATGCCTCAGCATCATCTACCATCCCCGTATAGCCCTAAAACCAGCAGCTGAGCCCAGTCAACCCACACAATTATGAGAAATAATAAAATGGTGGTGTTTTTAATTAATAGGTGTGGAGTGGATTTTTATGCTGCAATAAATAACTGAAACAGTGAGGCATGAATAACTGCTCAGAGTATCCAAGGGCTAGATATGAGTTAAGGGACTATTAGTAACAATACCAACAGTACCTATCATTTAGTGAAGTCTATAGTGGTCCAGGCATGGTGTAGATAATGTCTATACACTCTGCACAGCAAACTCCTATATTCTTCATGGATCACTAGTAACTTTTTAAGAATATGAGTAATAACAATGACTACTTATTGAACAACTCATACATGCCAGACATTCTCTCTAGGTACTTTGTGTGGGTTCTTCTTGGTTGATTCCTGCCCATCCTTAAAGACTGTGTCCAGAGGGAAGAGAAAGCCACCCACCCATAAGGGCTATCACAGTGGCTGAGCTCCCTTTGCTTGCAAGAGGCCTGCCTGCTCCACTGCTGTTGTCACTTTATCTTGTCACCTGTCTTTCTCCCCACTCCCTCCTGGTTGATACCTGCATATTATAGCTGTTGATTGAGTCAATATTTAGCACTTACCTTATTGTGACTATTTATGTACTATTCGCTGATAACCCCAGGGAACTGTGATTACATTTTTAATTTTGTACAACTTCTGGAGTAAATAATAATGCCTCACTTTTTTCTTTTCCTTGCTTGGATGTTTTTATTTGTGCTTTTTGGTTACTCTTCCGTACATTCCAACAAGATTGTAAACCCATCTGGATGCTGCTCTTTTCCACATGGTCACACTTTTAGTTCAATTTGCAGTTGTGTTTGGTTATTTCCTTGCAGAGGATCTTCCTGGCACCCTGCTTTGCACCCCTCTTCCTGGGGATTCCCTCCTGGGCTCAGCACCCTATTTTTATGAGCCTCCCTCTTTTTCTCTTTGATTGGCTCCTTGGGAATCTTTGGTTCTGGTATATATTCCTTTATTAAATCTTTGTACCCTCCGTTTTCTCTGTTCTCTTTTTCTGGAATGTTTCTGCATCAGGTGCTAGACCTCCCCCATTGAACCCCTGATCATTCTTATTGCTCTCAAATTATTTGCCTTTTTGTCTTTTTATTCAATTTTCTGGGAGATTTGGTCTCCCATTTCTTCTCTTAAAATGTAAAATGTCTGTACTCATATTTAATTTCCAAAGCATTTCCTTACTCTTTAGTTGCTCCTCTCCTGAACATGCTGTGTCTGTTTAGTGAGCGTGGTCCCTTTCCCGTGACTCTCTGAGGGTTATAGGGAGTTTCCCGTCCTCTGCACATGGTCTGCACACTCTGAGTTCCAAGTGCATTACTGTCTGTTCGTTGATTTTGGCACCTGACCTCATGTCGGTTGAGTTCTCCTCAAGGCCTGGTGATGCTTTGTCCTGTAGGATTTAGGAGGAAGGCTCTGAGGCATTTGGGAGCTTTCTGTGTGTTTTGGGATGGAGCAACCCCTCGTCCTCCCTGGTGGGTGCTCAGGCAGATGTGTGGCTATTTTGCTGGGTGTTATGGGCTGAATTGTGTTTCCCCCAAATTTAAATGTTAAAGTCCTAATTCTCAGTACCTCAGAATGTGACCATATTTGCAGATTGGGCCTTTGAAATGGTGATTAAGGCTAAGGGAGGTCATTAGGATGGGTCTCAATGCAATGTCACTGGTGCCCTTGAAGCAGAGATTAGGACGCAGACAGGCACAGGGCGAAGACCATGTGGAGACACAGGGAGAAGACAGCCATCGGTGAGCCAAAGAAAAAACCAACTTTGCCAACACTTAGATTTGAGCCTTCTAGCCTCCAGAACTGCGAGGGAATAAATGTCAGTTGTTTGAGCCAACCAGGCTGTGCTGCTTTGTCACGGCAGCCCGAGCAGACCAATACTCTGGGCGCAGTTCAGGTGTCAGTATTCGAAGATCTTTCCCCTGGCACCATTAAGTTTTCCTAGGGAAGGAACGTCCAGTCTTCTGCCCATTGCAGGTCTGCCCGTGTGCATTCTGGGAACTCATTAGGAGGCTTGGGGCAGTGTGTGGGGGGCGGTGTCTAGACTTTCATGTTACCTCCCTCTGTTCCCTTTGACCCCTTGCCCTCGTCTGTTGCTGGGACCCTGGTATTGGAGCCTTCAAAGAAGATGTAGTCAGCTGGGGCATAGTTTCACCTTAGACAGAATTACCGCCATGCTTCTCTTTCAACCCCACACCTCACCCACCTCTGGAACCTCCTTTCTGGGTCCTGGGAATGAATTGGAAGCTCCCTCTGTAGTCAGTTGGTATCTCACTCCCCTGGCACCTCCTCCCTCATTTCTTCTTTCAAATTTCAGTTCAAGTTGCCTATCCATAGTCTCCTCTACTTATTGTCCATAGGTTTTTTTTTTTTTTTATCCTCACCTGAGGAGTTGTTTTTATTGATTTGAGAGAAAGAGAGAGAGGGAGAAACATCGATATGAGTGAAACATCGATTGGTTCTTCTTGTATGTGTCTTGACTGGGGATCGAACTCACAACCTAGCTATATGCCTTGACTGGGAATTGAACCTGAAACCTTTTGGTGTATGAGATGATGCTCCAACTAACTGAGCCACCCAGCTAAGGTGGTCCATAGGTTTTTCTTAATCCCTCTGGACAATGAGAAATTTATTGGCTCGAGCCAGTGGATAGTTCAGTGGGCAGGGGCCTTCAGCGTGCTTGCAAAGTGGAAGAATGGAAGAATGTGATCTAGAAACATGGCTCTTTCCATCCCTCTGTGCTGTTGCCTATGGTGTGAGCTTTATTTTAAACTTCGTATTCTGAAATAATTTTAGACACGCAGAAGAGTTTCAAAAATAGTGCAGTGAGTTCCCTAATGGTGACATCTTACATAACATGGCATAACTATCAAAGCTAAGAAATTAACACCGGCACGATACTAAATCAAACTTACTAAACTAAGTGTAATAACTGTATGTAGCAACTAAACTGGTCTTGATTCAGATTTTACCAGATTTTGCAATAATGTTCTTTCTGTCCCGGGTTCCAATGCAGAATCCTACATTGTATTTAGTTGTTAAGTTCTCTTAGTTACTTCTAATCTGTCCCACTTCCTCAGTATTTCCTTGTGTTTTATGACCTTGCTACTTTTGAAGGGCACTGGTCAGTCATGTATTTTGTAGAATGTCTCTTCATTTGGGCTGGGCTGGTATTTTCTAGAATTAGATTGAGCTTTTGGATTTGAGATGATGTCTCCTTTCAGTGCGTCACATCAGGGGTGAGGTTATGTGATAACTAGCTTGGGGAGCATCTGCCAGTTTTCTTCCCTGGAAGGTTCTAGTGGAGGGTAAAGTTTCTTTCTTTGTGAGTAATACATATTTGGGGGACACTTGGAGGCTATGCAAATATCCTACTTGTCCTTAAACTCTTGCTCCCGGGTTTCAGCATTCATTGGGGGACATTGCCTGCGGCAATGATTACTTGTGGTTTCTAGAGAAGAGTTTCTACTTCTCTTATTCCTCCCACACTTCTGTTTTAAACAATTTTATTTATTTATTTATTTTTAGAGAAAGGGAGGGAGGGAAATATCAATGTGTGGTTGCCCTCCAGTGCCCCCAGTAGGGGACCTGGCCTGCAACCCAGGCATGTGCCCCATCTGGGAATCGAACCGGCGTCCCTTTAGTTTGCAGGCAGGCGCTCAATCCACTGAGTCACACCAGCTAGAGCCCTCCCACACTTCTTAACTGGAATTCTGTAAAGAAATTTGTTCCTTCTCCCCTATTTACTTTTTATTCAATCATTTATTTATGTCGGTATGGGTTTGTGAATATTTATTTTATTCTTTGGGCTATATCTGATACTATGTTTCTTTCTTTCGTTGCTCAAATTGTTCCAGTGTTGGACATTCTCTTTCAGGTTGTCAGATTGGTTCTTATGTACTTTGGACACGACTCCAGCTGTTTTTTAAAAGAACTTTCTTACTTACTGGCATCACAAAATGCTCTAGGCTCATCTTGTATAGTTCATAGATTGTAAAATTATTTTACTTTTATTTTGGTAAGGTTTCAGAAGGAAGTAGAGAAGCAGCATATGTTCAATACAATGTTTTCCCCCAACATTTTTTGATTATAAAGATTTTGTTTCTTACGATGTTATTGTTATTTTAATTTTAATCCACTGTTGCCTAGATAACCTCTGAAGCAGACATCTGTTTGAAGGCGTGCCTCTCATCCCCATTTGTCCAGAAACAGTAACCAGAATTCCCCTACCCCCATCCTTAGCCTGGTACGCGGGGGACTGTCAACACCTGACTCCAGCACTGGGGAACCTACTTGGGCCATTTGGTACCTTACGTCTTGGTCAGAGCCAGCAAAACACAAGAAGGCCTTTTCCATGGCTTCTAGGAAGGAGAAGCCTTCCCTTTATGCCATAGAAGAGACGAGGAGAAGTGTTCTCCGTTTCCTTGGGTGAAGACATGTTCCGAAATCTCAGGTCTCGAACTGCTGCAGCCACTTTGCCACCCTGAACGGAGAGTCAGGAGCTGCTCTAGGGAGCTGTCTCCACGTGGAGCCTGAGGGTGAAGCCAACCCCGGAAGGGAGGGGAGCCAGAAACGGCACTCGGGCCTTGGTGTTGCTGCTATAGCAAGCCTCCCCAGGCCTCCGTTTGGACGTCCAGCCCATGTACCAGTGCACTCCCTTTATGGCTGAAGCCAGGG
The DNA here is from genome assembly GCA_004026765.1 of Micronycteris hirsuta. Lineage (NCBI taxonomy): Eukaryota > Metazoa > Chordata > Mammalia > Chiroptera > Phyllostomidae > Micronycteris > Micronycteris hirsuta. Next base: position 22,732 of record PVJI01020121.1, on the reverse strand, counting down.
TTTGTCATCTTTTCTGGCACCTTTATTCCTGATATGATCTCATTTTCATAGAAATTGTGCTTAACACCTTAAATGTGCAAGCAGGGAATGCAGTAGAGATAATACTCAATTGCTCTGTAAATATTTTGAATCAAGCACATCTTATATTTCCAGATTGGCATGCACTTATTTTTGTCATTTTGATAATTTTGATTTGTTTTTATCTATTTAAATAAGTTTATCTTGCTTACAAGTAATATATTAAAAAGAAATTAAAACAAAAATTATCTTTCTGACACTTGTGCCATTCTTTAGAAACTTAAATTTCTGAACATGGAATGCTGTATGTATGATGTGCTTCTTTAATCACTGGTCATTTAACGAACTGCTAAGGTCTTAAGTGTCTGCGATTTGGATATTTTTCTGACCACCTGCCTTGCCCTTCGCAGTGGTTGGCTCAGGCAGCCATGTGGGGAAACAGGACTTCTTTGGAGAGCAGCAGAGCAAAAACAAGTATGGGAACAATGAACTTGGACTCTAATTTGGGAGCTTTCATTTCTTATCTTTGTGGTCTAGGCTGGATCATGCCTCTGTTACCTTGGGGCAGGATAATGGCTTCTCTGCTTCACAGCAGTGTGGTAAGATACTCTAAGAATCCTGAATCACCAATTCAAAAGAACCTATGCACCTCAACGTTCATAGCAGCATTATTTATGATAGCTAAGTGCTGGAAACAGCCTAAGTGCCCATCAGTAAATGAGTGGATCAAAAAACTGGCACATGTACACAATGGAATACTACACAGCAGAAAGAAAGAAGGAGCTCCTACCCTTCGCGACAGCATGGATGGAACTGGGGAGCATTATGCTAAGTGAAATAAGCCAGGCAGTGAAAGACAAATACCACATGATCTCACCTATAAGTGGAGCCTAATCAACAAAACAAACAAATGATCAAAATAAAACCAGAGACATGGAAATAAAGAGCAAACTGACAGTGACCAGAGGGGAGGTGGGAGGGGGATAACAGAGGAAAGAAGAGGAAGGAGCCAGCAAAGGAACATGAATGGAGGACTCATGGCTGTGGACAATAGCGGGGATTGACTGTGAAAGTGGTGGTGGGGGACGGGGCAGGGGAAAGCAATGGGGAAAAAGACAGGACAACTGTAACTGAATAACAATACATTTAAAAAAAGAAATGAGATAATATACTTGAAAGGAAAACATCGTTGGAAAGGCTCTGTGTCCTTTCAGGTCTCATTTGGAGAAGGAGCTAGGATGTTGACTCTGCCCCTTAGGGTTCTTAGGTTGATAGTCTGTCCCATCCTGGGCTGCCTCTAAGGAACATTGGAGTGTGAGGAATCTGGGGGCATCACCATGGCCTCTCCAGCCCTTGAGCCCCTTGTCAGAATCTGCCCTTCAAGCCTTTTGAAGGGAGACCCTAGAGGTTGAATGGCAGGTTCCTGGGAGAGCTTGGGACAGACTTGGTGCTCTCAAGGCCGGCCTGTCTGCCTCCGCCGGGCACCCTGCCTGGCTACACTCCTCATCCCATTCTACTGCTTTGTATGGACACACAATTTGGAAGCTCTGGGCTTTTTTCATGAGCCATGATTATGTTCCTTTGGCAAGAGAACTCTGCTGCCTCTCCTGCCCCCTGTGCTCGACAGCTTAATTTCGTCTGCTCCCACCATTTGATTTGATTTGATGGTGTGCACCATGAGGTCCCCAAATCATTTCTGCCTGTTAAGCAAACATATATTTCTGGGATTGATGTTTTAATTTAATGAAACACATTCTAATGAGGGTCAGCTGCAGTGATGAATTTTTTATGAGTGATTTGCTGAAAAGCACATCAAATGGTAACATCCTATGCTCAGTTGAGTGCATCTGAGTTCCAGCACACGGATTGAGCAAGTACAGAGTAAGATACCGCTGGCCTCGGCTTGCTTGGCTTCTCTTGTGTGCCACAGTCACTTCCTTTGCTTGCATGCTGGTGGCCTGTCCCATGCCTTGTTCCCAAGACTCCCTTTCACTCTCACAAACAGAAAACATTTGGGATTGTTCAGCCCAATGGAGAAGGAAACAGTGGCCCCCTGCTTGGTATTTGCTCCGGGGACCCATCTTCAGGATATATCAGGGCAGGGATTCAGGAGGACCTTGCTCCATGTGTGCATGTGTGTGCATGTGTGTGGGGCATTGAGGTGGGAAGGAGAGAGAGGTCAGAATCTTAGGGAAGGAAACTTGGGCTGACAGCTGGTTTCCTGTTAGAAGCCATTCTCCCCTGTATTCATTTACTGCAGGTGCTGTGACAAATTATGACACAATTAGTGACTTAAAACAAGAGAAATTTATTGTCTCACAGTTCTGGAGGCCAGATGTCTAAAATCAGTACCAGTGGATTGAAATCAAGGTGTTGGCAGGGCTTTGCTATCCTGGAATGTTCTGGGGGAGAATTGGTTTCTTCTTCCAGCTTCTGCCAGCTGCTGGCATTCCTTGGCTCACAGCAGCATTGCTGTGTTGCTCAAGGCTGCATCTTCAGATCTCTCTGCTCTGTGTTTGCCTCACCTTCTCCTCTCCTGTATGCATCAGTTGAATCTGCCTCTGCTTCTTCTCATAAGGACATTTGTGATGGCTTTTAGGGCCCACATGGATAATCTCCCCACATCAAGATTCTTAACTTGCTCTCCTCTGCGGAGACCTCTTTCCCAAATAAGGACCTGCCATCTTTGGGGCATTCCTCAGCCTACAGTAGCCTCTTTCCCCCTGTCGGGGCCCCCCTTTGATCCCACTTGGTTGGCCAACAGCTCTATTGCAGTTCATTCCCCTGTACCTGGATGGTCTGTGATGTGGCTCAGTCTGGTCCCTGAGATGAGGGGCATGGCAGCAGTGGGCATCTGGGATTTACTTCCTTCCCTAACAAAGAGAGCAGCACAGGAAAACATCCTTTTGCTCTTTCTACTGCTTTTCTGCTCTGAGTGCTGCTGTGGGAGGACATGATTCTTGGAGGTGATGTAGTAATTTTACTGTCATGGGCAGATGTCCAAGAGACTCACAGAAATCCAACCCGCAGCTCCGACAGGACTGCCTGCCTCCATGTCTCTCTGGCTTAAGCCACTGCTTATTTAGAGCTGTAGCCAGAAGGCTGTTCACTGACCCGGAATTCATGTGGGAGGCCCCTCCCACCTTGACTGACAGGCCATCCTGACCTTAGCGGCCTTGGGGTAAGGGCACCATGGGCCCAGTCTGGATCCCAGTCATCTCTTATATTTTTGGCTCTTTCAGCAGCCACAGCACATTTGAGCAGCTGTCGGCCACGTGGTTTGGCCACAGGCTGTGCTATTTCTGAGTTTCCCTGTCTGGTAGCCAGTGGGTCTGAATGCTAAGGTCAACCAGGGAAATCCATAAATGTAAAGCAAATTTAGGGACACTCGCAAGCCATTCTTATTCTTGCTGTGGAGGGGAGTCTCCCAGCTGTCCCTATCAGTCCCTGATGTCCAGACAAACAGAGGTATAGGATGGCTGGACTCTTTGAAGGGCTCCTAATTCAACCCAGCAAACGTCAGGTCACTGCAGTGACTGGGCCCTAGTTCCATGTGGGGGCTGCGAGAAGTCGTGGAATCCACCTGCCCTGTTCATTCAGCTCCATGTGGATAACAAGCTGTGCCCAGGGTGGGGTGGGTTCCCACTTGGGTCATCCACAAGTAGAAGGAGAATAATAGGATGAAGCCAAGAGCAACAACCTACATGTCTGATGGGCTCAGACTGACCATGCCAGAGGCCAGCTGGGCCTGTTTGCCAGGAGTGAAGTGGGTATGGACTAGAGAAGCGAAAGCCAAGGGTGTTTCTTGTATTATTGCTGCTTCTGCTCTGTGCATCTCTGCACCTGCCCATGAGACATGCTGAATGTCTAAATATGAGATAATTGGTTTAAATTAAAATGGAGTAGTAGTATATCAGTTAAGGATGCTTCCAGTCTCAAGAAACAAAAAACTGACTAAGAGCAAATTAAATAAGAGTTTGTTTTACTCATGAACAAGAATTTGGGAATGTGTTCCTATTTCTTGGGGCCAGAAGCTGAATGTCAGGGATTCCCTCATGGCTGCAAGGAGGCTGCCATAACTCCAGCCATTCTGCCTCCATTCAAGAAAAAGGGAGGGAAGTTGGCACCAGCATCAGGGGAATAACAGCTCTCTCAATCACCCTGTCCCTCCAGTAGACTTTCCCTTTGTTCCTTTGGTCAGAGTGGTATCTTATGATTACCTTTAGCTGCAGAGGAGGATGGAATGGAGAGAATCGGGTGCTGGGAATGAGGCTGAGTTAGCAGCATACGTAGCAAACACTGATGTTTGGGCACTGGCAGGAAGAGAGCATTATGAACAGCAGACTCTACCAAGGAGGTAGGAAGGGTATCTAGACCCACCCCTGGGTGAAATTTGGGGGCTGTGGACTTCTGGTTCTGCAGATCCCCGACATGGGTATGTCCAAAGATGTGTCACATATAACAGAGGCATTCAAAGTGTGGTATCTGGACAAACATCATCACTGTCACCTGGGAACTTGTCAGAGATGTAAACTCTTAGGCCCCACTCACACCTACAGGATCAGAAACTCTGGGGTGGGAACCAGCAATCTGTGTCTTCACAAGCCCTCAAGGGCATTCTGTTGCACACTCAAATTTGAGAATCACTGACTCAGAGCCTGGGAAGTCCAAGATCAGGGTACCAGCACAGTGGGGTCTGGTGGGAGCCCTCTTCCTGGCTGGCAGATGGCCACCTTCTCTCAATGTCTGCACGAGGTGAGAAAGGAGGGGAGTGAGTAGGAAGGAGAGAGGCCCCACCTCCACCCCCACCTCTACCACCCTAGGGTTTGGGGGTTAGGACTTCAACATATGAATTTGGGGACACAAACATTCTGTCCATAGCAATGGGGAAGTGGGGTCTAGGTGGTTGGTCTCCTTTGGGGCACATGAAGGTCTTAAGTATTCCCAGCATTTCTTGAGTTATACTCTAAGTCACCATTCAAGTTGGAGAATTCTGGGATTTCCACAGAAACCAGTGAGCGCTGGAGGACTGAGTGGGTGTCCATGGAGACTAAGGAAGTTTGGGATGGGTGACTGAAGGGTCGTCTGCTAAAGCCCCAAGGCAAAGCGTCTGTGCCTCCTGCCCTCAGACTTCCTTTCCCCCTTTCTGTTGTCACCCTCGCTCCTGTGCACGAGGTGAAACTCCTCTCAGGGCCTTGGTGGTCAAGGTCAGTGGGGGCTCGCAGCCTTGCAGAGCACACTCTGCCACCACGGACTGCCTCTGGGTTACTTGTATTTTAGCAGCAGCAAGAGAGGTGAGGAGGGAAGGGGTCGTAGACACAAGGTAGAGGGGTGGGAGGGGAAGCGGGAGGATCTCATAGGTGATTGAGAGCAGCAGGAGTTTCCACAGTGAATTACAAATTCGCACACATCTCTCATTTAATCCTCCACTGCTCTGTGAAGTGGTTATACTTCCTCTATCACAGATGGAGAGACTGAGGCGCAGAGAACTGAAAGTTGCTCTGCCAACCAAGAAGGAAGCTGAGCTTTAAATGCTCAGGTGCTCCGCGGCTAACCCTGGCAGCCTCTCCACCACTCACACTCCTTCCACGCACCTCTCTCACACCTTCTTTGCCAAGTGTGGTGTCTAAGTTATTGAGATGTCCTCGGGCCTGGGGATGTGGGCTTTGAAGGTGGCAGTGATGGGGTGGGCTACTCCCCACCTTATAGGCTTACATCCAGTTTTCACAGAGTTGGGGTGAGGTGTAAGAGGGAGAGGAGAGAGTAGGACTGGGGAGCCCCTTACTTAGACAGTCCATCCTTTATCAGCATCTTGTCCGGTGTCAGTCATTTTTCTATATATATAAAGTTGGCTTTATATTTGGGTATTATGATTTATGATTGTTTTTAAATTTGCTCTGTGTTTGGAAGTGCCAGAGACCATGCCTGTGTGAGGGAAAGTCACACTCAACAGAAACAGTCTAGGATGCTGATGAGTTAGATGGCACAGAAAGATAGAACTGCTCCAAGGCCTAGAAGCTTTGTGTTGGCATGACCAGCACCAAGAGCTCTGTTGACCATATGGAAAGCCGAAGAATAGCCAGAAGGTTACTTTGTGAGTCTGGAACCCGTACCAGGGAGGCAGATGAATCAGCGTGCCATGGCAGGGGATCTAGGGCGGTGGCTGTGTCTGTGTAGCCTCATGGAGCCGCCGTCTTGACATTAAGGCTCCTGTTCCATGCTGGCGTACTTGTTGCTTTAGATGGTTTAACACAGTCAGCCAGGCTATAGTCTGGGAGCTGTCTGTTCTCTTTCAGGTGACTTTGCACAACCAGTTTCTGAGCTAGTGTATGCTGACATTACGTTTAATCTTAGAGGACAAACTGAATGGGAAGGGCAGGGTGGGTGAAGGGAGAGAAGCTAAAGTAATTCCCATTTGGCACTGGCCAAATGTTCTGGAATGAGTCTCGGTTTCATCCATGGCAACAATTAACCATGTTCTCATGGAGCTTTCTACAGGGATAAACCGCAGTATCATACCAGATTGCTTTATTCCCCTTGTTGAAGCAAATTTCAATATTATGGTTGCTGATTCCTGAGTTTGGGGCTTGTAGCATTTGTACCATGCCTTCTCCTACATAGTGAATCTTGGGACTCCTACCTATTGAGAGGACACGAAGTTTTGACGTTGGCCATAGGGGTAAAACATTCAGTCTGTTCACCTTGGGTTTTGCCCTCAGTCGGGAATAAGACCCTCTGCCCGTGGCTTGTTGACTACACAGATGTCCCCGGCACCCAGTGTCTCTACTCTTAATACTGAAATGGAATTTCATTTTGCTTTTTTGTTTGCGAAGGGCCTGAAGTGACTTGGATGGCGTTACCACTGGAATAAATGATGTATGAAATGAGAAATCTTTGTCCAGTACTGCAAGGGGTGGGGGAGGGAAGAAGGCGTTTGACAGAACCACTGTTATGCAGAATTAGTTCTGATACGGCCAGGAAACACAGAGGACAAAGACAAAGAATCATCAGATATTTTTCTCCATTTCTACTGAAAAGCCAGCCCCCATCACCCCAGAGGTGGAACGTGGATCTTCCACCAAATGAAAGCAAACTTCCACTTTGTCGGGCCTGTGGCCTATGTCCCCAGGGCCAGCACAGGGGAGCTTTAGAAAGGGGTGTTTTGCACTTGCCCCACTTTGGGGCGACCTTCCTGCCACCCAGTTCCCCGTGCCCTTGTCTCCTTTGCCTTGAAAAGTCTGTTCTCTCAGGAAAGGCGATGACACACTCATGCACACTGAGGTTTAAATCATGGATAAGGCTTCATTGCTGACTTCCCTTGGGGTATTTTTATTTTGATTGGTGTGAAATCGAGATCCAAAGGCTGAATTAGGAAAACGGGGACTTCATACACTAAAAAGCAGACTGTACCTTGTCAGAGGCAGGGGCGATGCCTTTTCAAGGCCAGCATCCAGGGATTCAGCAGTAGGGCCATCTCCTTACAGCCTCGGCGCTGTGTGGGCCCAGTCTCCTTGGTGGGATGCATTCTCAAGGCTCTGCACACCACGCACCCTGGCACCCTTGCCTGTCCTTAAGCCTACTTGTTTTTCCTGGGATCGGGTAATTGCATTGTTTTGCCCCAGAGCTCCAGATGTCCCCTGGGAGGGGCCAGCCAGTGTTCCCTCTGCCACCAAGTGCGCCTGGATCTCCAGATGAAACCTCGAGGCTGTGTTGGCGATCTGCAACGCACTGTCAATAACAAGAAACACAGAATCCGGGCCAGCCCTCAGCGGGGCTCCTGCCCTTGACCTCACTCATAGCACTTCTGTGGGGTGTTTACAAAAACTGCACCTGCTATAATAGCTGATGGTCATGCTGGGGAGGAAAATAATAATTTAAATCATTAGAAAGAGAAAAGGAAAGAAAGCCAGCCCAGGGAAGGAAATGATCCACACTCAGATCTATTTTGGTCTGCTACAGACTCAGTTCGTCTCACTGAGTGTCCTTGAGGGAGTGGCCACAGCTCTTCATCTTGGGCTGCGGGTACCCTGGAAGAATCCCATGGGTGCTGCCAGAACCCCCAGGGAATCTCAACCTCCCAAGAGCACACAGACACACTGGTACGTTCTTTGGGAAGGGGAGTGGAGAGTGGGAGGCGGGGTGATAAGTCACGGACAGGAGCAGTAATGCCAGCTTCATCAATTGCAGGCAAATTGAATCCTCCTTTGCACTGACCTTTAAAGATAGTCATTTTGTCCCCATTTGTAACCTGAATAGGCTTCCCCAACTACAAACTTCATGGTGGGGAGAATAGCTGATATTTGCTGATGTTTACTCTATACTCTATACTAACTTCATGTACTTTGTTTCACTTCCCAATTTCAAGGTGAGCAAAGTGGGGCTCAGAGGAATCCAGCCATTTTCCTAGAGCAGAATGTGAAGATCTCTTCTTTTCAGGCCTCACTGCAGAGCCTAGCACGTAGCAGTTGGTGGCTAAATAGGGGTTTGGGGATTTCAGGGGTGTTCATTTGAGCTCTGCCCTGTCTGGTAGTGCCTTGGTTTATTCACCTGTCAAGTAAAGATGTGGACTAGGTGCCTGGGTCTTAGTGTGTGATGGGGATGGTTGGCAAGGGTAATTGTTAGCACTTCTTTCTACCCCTCCCGAGTTTGAAATCAAATGAGAATTAGTCAAAGGAATCAGGCCAGTGGAGTAAAAAAAAAAAAATCTACTTTATTAGTAAAAGAAGTTGGCCTGAGGGTGTGGCTTAGATCCGTGGCCACAGTAGGTTTCCTGTACTTGACCCCAGAATTAAACTTATCTACCAAATACAGCCAGAGCTGGCCAGCTCCCCTGTGGGACAGCACATTCATTCCCCACGGCCAAGGGTGGATGAGCCACACCCACTGCGGCAGGCGGACTGGAGAGAGAGCCCAAAGGGGCCCGGCCTGGAGCAATGACTCTTCTCTACTGCAGTCGGCAGGGTCACTCTGGTTCTGGGGTGAAGGCCAGGAACGTGAGGAGTGGGGAGAGAGGTGGCTTCTGAAGTCTTTTACATTTGCATCTAGCTACATTCATTCTTTATTAAGTCACTGGCTTAAATATCAAAGGCCTATGGAATGCAGGTTCGCCAGCCTTATGAATCTCATGGACACTCTGTTTTATCTTGGCCCCCAGTGAAACAATGAAATGATGCCTCTCTTCATGTGCAGCGAAAGCCCTGCCTGTGTTATCACAAGGGAGTCGTGGCAGGCCACCTCCAAGGGCCCGCTGCCTTTGGCATTTGCACCTTCCTGTAATCCTCTCCCCTTGAGTGTGGGCCAGACTTACCGACTCCTTCTAATGAGCACATTACAGCAAAAGTGATGCATGACTTTCACCTGGGGCATGCTCTCTCTCACTCTCTTGGACCGGGGAGAACCTGGCTGCCATGCCATGCATGAAACAGGCCTGTGGAGAGACCCGTGCGGCAAGGGGTTGAGACCTGCCAACAGATGTGCGTGAGCCTGCAGGAGAATTCCACTCATCCCTGAGTCAAGCCTTCGAATGGGACAGCAGCCCTGGCTGGCAGTTTTGATTGGCTTGCCGTCTAAAGAGAAGCCATGAGCCAGAGGCCCCAAGCTAAGCCGTGCCCACATTTGTGACCCATAGAAACTGTGAGATAACACATGTCATTTTTAAGACATCACATTTTGGAGTAATTTGTCACGCAATGATAGATAACTGATAGAAAAATCTTTCTCCTTCCCTACGCAAGGGTCCCTGCATGGTATCATTACCAAGACAGCCAGTGATGTGTCAACCCATGGCCTTTGATTTAAAAGGAGCAGAGGCTGCCTCTTTGGAGCAGCTCAGCCACACCGAGCCCAGGATTCTTTCTCACCCCAGGGCCCAGACTAGACATACAGACTAGCGGGACCACGTGATCAAGCTCCACAAACAGATCTGAAAATACCTTTACCAGCTCATACTTTGAAATTTAAGCCATCCATTTAGGAAATACGGAGTGTAGCTAGAAAATGATTTTTACATTATTACTCTTCAAGAACACAGTGATAAGTGACTTTGGAGTCAGAGGAAGTGGTTGTTTGCAGAGTTTATGAAAAATAAGCTGTCATCTTTTTGTCCTATATTACATTGGAGTCGCTGGGAGCTACAACTCAGATTCCTTAAATTTGCGTGTTTTAAGGGGCTTTGGGCATATTGAAGTAAAAGAATGCCTCGCAGTTATGCAGAACTGACATCTCCCACTTTTTTCCTTTGAGGACGGAACATTAAAAGCAGGCTCCCTTTGGGGTCCTTACCGGGCAGCTTCTGTGCAGTGCCTGGGGAAGGGCCTGAAATAGACACGTGTTGCCCCAGCTGTCTCAGCTGGAATTGTCAGTTAAAACTGGATAAGACACATTCTCATGTATTAAATATGCTTTCTAGCAGCATTTGGAGGACCAATGGTTTCTGTTTCCTGGGTTCTGAGCTTATCCATGAGATCTTTGTAAGTGCCTGTTTTGCCAACATACTTAGCATATTTCAAAAGTTAACATTCCCAGGGATGACCTTGGATGACTAACTTTGCCTTCTGGGCCTTTCTCTTCTCCTTGGTTTGATCTGGGAAGGGCTCTGATGGGAGTAAGCAAGATCCTGGGGACAGGCATCATGCTTCCTTTGTGCGCTTCACCCTTTGTGACAAGGATTGTTAGTTGCTCCCTGCCGCCTCATCTGAGCTCCCTATTTTCCCTAGAGACAGACATTGTGGCTGGGCAAATGGCCACCCAGAGAGGACTGTATTTGCAGCTGTCCTTGCAGTGCCTCGCAGGGACATACACTAATGGAGTATGTGCTGTGTGCTGTTTCCACAGCTGTCCTTAACAGGAAGGGGAACATGCTCCCCTTCCCTGTCCCCTTCCCTGTCCCCCTTACCCCTGGCTGGATGCGGATGTAGTTTTGAGCCAACTTGGACCTCCAGTTAGGCACGGCGGGGAAGAGCCAGGGCCCTCAAGAACTTTGCCAAGCAAGACTGCCACCTGCCTTCTTGCAACTAGTGTCATTTTTAGTTTTTGTCATGCATGGCAGAAATTATACCCTAACTCACACCCTTTTAGATTGCCCAGGTGCCTGTCACTGGGTGCTGCTACAGGAGGTACCCAGTGTTCACTGAATTATGTAGTTGGCCAAGTCCTCACCCCAGGTACAGACAACCACTGGAAATGAATGACACTTTACTTTTTCAGTCTGTGGCCTCCACTCACTTAAGCCATTAGGATCCTAGAGTTAGAAAAATCTTCTAGATCATCTCTGTAGTCCACTGTTTCCTGATAACAATTTCTACATGTCGTGTTGGCCAGTCTGCTTTCCAGCATCATTATGTAACTGCATTATTGGGCATTCCTTTTTTTTTGTTTAATCCTCACCCAAGGATATGCTCAGTGATTTTAGAGAGAGAGAGAAAGGGAGAGGGGGAGAGAGAGAGAAACACCGATATGAGAGAGAAACGTCAATCAGTTGCCTCCTATACACACCCCAACCGGGGATTGAACCTGCAACCTTTTGGTGCACAGGACAATGCTCCAATGAGTTACCCAGCCGGGGCTGTTGGTCATTCTTAATTGCACCAAAGATCTTTCCAGCAGGCAGAAATCTGTTACTTTTTAACTTCTACCCTTTGTTCTTACCCTTGTTTTCCTCTTTGAGTCTTTTCAATACATTTGGGAACAGATTTTTTCAGGGAGATACTGATTGACAGTGTCCAAATGCATCCAGAAATGAAAAATGCCCATTAATATAAGGACTGAAATACCGCTACTAGATTTGACAATTCATGGATGTGCTTCGTGGAGCAGGAGTAGAAACCAGATTGGAGTGGGTTGAGATGTGAGGTGAGAAATGGGAAAATGGAGCTGATGGGGATGGCTAGTTCAAGAAATTAGATTGCAGAGTGAGGGGAAGGGAGGCAGAGGCACAGGGCTACAGGAAGTGTGTACTGTGCCTTTCTTTGGGAAAGGAGGGATGAGAACAGATCTAGAGGTTACAAAGAGAGAGTTAAGACTGAGGGAAAAGGTGGTGATGCAGGGAAGAGGAGGCTGGCTGATAGAGCATCGAATGTGAGAAGTGAGGAGGGTGGTAAGAATGAAATTGGGCTGCTTGATTAATGAACAGATGGACAAACCTTTCATCCTTTTAGACCAGAAGGAGGGAGGGAGAGATGTGTTGAAAGTGATCTGGTATTAGGCGGACGTCCAGAGCTGAGGGAGGGAGATAAGCTTGGTGGAATCAGTGAGGTAGGTGTCAGTGGCATCTGCTGATGCCAGCGGTCTGGTGGGCACGGGATGCTTTGTTGAGCTGTACACTTGAAACCTGAATGGCGTTGTGAACTGATTTCACCCAATAAATTCAATTAAAAAAAAAACCACCTGCATAAATGTTGACCAAGGTGCCCAGCCAAGGAGCTAGAACTTCCAAAATGAATTGTAGCAGCATTCCACATGGTGCTGTGATTCATTCTGGAAATGCTAGACCACGGTGATGTAGGCCCAGAGGGGGTGGATTTTAGCCTTGATCCAGGGTGCGGTTGGGCCGAGTGGTATCCTGGGGGGACGACATACTTGAGAGTTGAAATGAAAGTGAGGGAACAGTTCAGGGGGTCAACCTTGGGCTCTATGCTGGCAGAGAAAGGAGACTGCAGGAGCCACTGGCTTATTCGAACAATCTCCCGTTAAGCTGAGGGAGGCACAGGGAGATGTGGAAGGCTTGGCCTAGGTTTCTTCCAGGTGTGGATGAAGCCACCCCGTCTCTTCTTCTGACTCTGGGAGATGCTGTCTCCATCTCATTAGGTTGGGCCTGTGTGTTTTCTGGCCACCCACCTTTGGTCTTCACTCCAGTCTCCTCCTTGAGTCTCCTGTCACCCTGTCCCCAACCCTGCTCTGAGTTCCAACCGCACCCCCCACTCCATGCCCAGCCCTGCTCAGTGCAGATTTCTCCTGGCAGTTCAGCCACACTCTGAACTCTTCTGGTTCAGTGCATCCTTCTTTTCTCCCACTTGTTCAGCCTCACCAGGGGTTTGCCATCATCCAGGGTAAAGCTTGTCATTGTCATTGACTGAACACCAGGGAACTGTTAATTCCTGCCTTTAGAGTTGCAGCACCACAGTATTTGGTTTTGTTGCTCATTCATTCCATTAAGAGAGACAATGAGCGTGATGGTGAGGAGCTAAGATTTTGGAGGCACGCAGACCTAAGTTTGAACCTTAACTCTGCTCTTTATTAGCTGCGTGACCTGGGCCAAGTTGTTCAGCATCTTTGTTTGCATCTGTAGAATGCGGATAATAGAAGGGCCGACCTCTTAGGCTCATGATGAGGAATAAAAGGAGAGATTACATGAGACCTTCGCGGGAACGAAATCTTAGGATGAAAACAGAGACTGGGATCCCTACTATTGCTAAAACTTGGATTAGAAATCAACCAAATAAACCATCTATTTATTGGGAAGGACCCCCAATGAGAAATGAGTATTTCTAAGGTAAAGCCTTTAATCTGTGCCACATAGCCCTACCCTAGACACTCCCAAATGCCTCATGGTATTTGTGTTGTTTATTGACTCATGAACAATAGACCATTCAGTACTTACATTCTAACTCTTGGGCACTCAGTCACCCTTGTCTTCTATCCACCTACTGTGTGGAAGTTTTGTCCTAGCCTACAAGTAATGTGACCAAAGTCTGTGGGTTTTTCTAACTGAATACACATTGTATGGTAAGTAGGTGGAGGATCTGACGAGGGATTGCTAAGAATGGACGCTGAAAGACAGACTGTTTTAAAAGCCATCTTGGTTTTGTGAGACGGGCTATTGTGCCATTTTTTAATTTGCAGCTCTTGCCACCCAGGACATAAAGGAGGGTACAGGTCTGAAGGAGGCCACGTCAGTGGTGACCCTGCGGGCACATCCCATTGTTCTTGGGCTGCATGGAAAGGAGGAGGCAGGCAGCAGAGCACACAGCAGCAGGCCCAGTGCAGCTGGGGAAATATCACTCTGCCATGAACGTGGGGGTGCTCTGTGGGCACCCCAGACACACAAGGGCCACTTCTCAGTAGGAGTCTCTGATGGTGAACTGTTCTGTAGACGCCAGGGACTGAACTGCTTGGGAATTAGGCTGCCTGGTTTTCTGATGGGCAAAGGCTAGAGATCATGAAAGGGAGGTCTGTGTGTAAATTAGTATTTCAAATTAGCTTTCTGGAGATGGAAAATTTAAAAAACAAAAAAATACAGAACTGAGTGAAAGAAAGAGACACCAACAGGAGAAGGCCAGCATGGACTGCGAAGTCTGCAGAGAGTAGAGTTTTTGCCAGAAAATACTTGCCACCCAATATGGTCAAGCTTTTGCCTAGACCCACAGGCTCACAGCTAGCTGGTGGCCTTGTAAATCCAGAGTCACACTTTTGGAAAGACATTTGGAAGTACATATCAGCAGCCATAAAAAATATTTCATGTCTTCTGAACCAGTAATCTCCCTTCTGGGAATTTATCTTAGGGCAATCAATCTGAAAGGAGGGAAGTGCCACATGCATGAAAATGCTGATTGCTTCATTGCTTTTAGTGCTGAGAATTTGGAAGCGACTGAAAAGGCCAGCGGGAACAGAATGGTCATTTAAATTATGGTATATCGAATCACAGCGTATTCTCCATTCATTAAGATTGTAATTATGAATACCACAGAGAAGCATAAATCTATTGGAAATAACCTTTTATGACATAAATGAAAATAAGCATAATGTAAGATGTTGTTTGTGCTATGATTTATATATAAAATGAAGGTATGTACATATGAATAGGTCCAGGAAGGAACATGCAGGATGTTTGATGGGTTCATGTATAAAAGCAGGAGTGATTGTTTTCCTTTTTTAGATATCTTCATTATTGTTGTAATGCTGCTAAGAGTCAAATCCCAGTTTTGTCATTGAATTACCTCAGTTTTGTTATCTATAAAATGGGTATAACCACACTTCATAACATTACTGGCTCATCTTCCCCCACAGCCTCTGTTCTTAGCCTCTCTCACATCAGATGGCTGATTTAGTTTTCTCTGTGCCACACTGGGTGCCTTCTTACAGATGGGCAAGAGAGCTGGACAACTTGTCATACGTCAGTCACTTGGAGCAGAATTGGGCTTCCAAACCTGTGCGTTTGGCTCCAAAGGTGACACCTGTAACTACCTCCCCATTCAGTCTCCTTCAACTCTGCTTCCCTGGCACTTTCTAAATGTTGTGAGAGGTAGAGGTAATTTATGCTCCCTTTGGGCCTGGCATTAGGTAGGAATTCAGCAACAGTAGCTGCTAATCACCAACATCATTATAAAGTTTGTATAATAAAGTAGGAAGGGGAAAAAAAGCCCAAAGTAGAACTAGTACCTCCAGGTTATTGCATACGGTGAGTAAAACTTCCAGGCAGTATTTCCAGGCATGTGTCCTATTTTAATGAGCTCTTAAATAATAGCATTCCTTACAGATTGCCTCTTATGTGGGTTAAACATGCCTCCTGCAATGCTGCTTGAGCTATTGCCTTTGCTCAGTGAAGCCGTGTTATAATGAATGCTGGATACCTTCAGCCTGGATAAGGCCAAAGTGGCACAGGTTTTTGACCAGTGGGGTCAAAAATACTAACAGTTCATTCTGGCTTTGACTCCTCCCTTTATTTATAATGCTTTGCCTCACTTTGGCACTATCTTTTTCTTCAAAAGCATTTTCACGTTTATTTCTTCTCTCATTAACTGGTGAGTCATGTAAGTGGTCTCCCCATTAACAGATTGTGATCTCATTTTTTTTTATTGTATATACCTATTGGTAAAAATTTCTGAGCACACATATCTAATACTTGTATATTTGTTTATTGAAAAATTATATGTGTGCATCACAGTGCTGATGGGTTATATGCAAAAACAGGAGTTAAGATGAAATAAGCTATGCTTAAGAATACTTTTATAATGTTTTATTTAATAGATGAGAAACATTTTTGTTCTCATTAAAATATTACTAGTGACATTATCAGTGAGGACGGCATTAGTAAGTATATGTTGTTATTTTCAAAATCTTGATTTAGTTTTTTGTGATACAGCAATTCAAATGTCTGGTTTTAATTCACTCATTCTTGGTTTCAGTAGCTGAAAAGGTACCTCGTGGAGACGTGTAGATCCAAGGGGGAGAAGTTCGCAGATGGCGGTGCTTACTAAGTTATGATATTCATTTTCCAGCTCTATCCATGTATTATGCAAAGGTTTTTGTTGAAATTCAGCTAGTAAATTTCCATTCCTCATGATGTTACCCACTTGTTTTTGCAAACTAACTGGAAAGGTGTTGCATTTTTATATTTTTAACATATGGGTTTGAAACCCACTGAAATTCTTCATTTGGAAGATGTTTAAAAGACTAGAAAAATCCCCAGAGGACTAGCATGGGTAAGAGGGGCTGAGGCTGGAACCAGAGCAGAGTGGTGAGCCTGGTGAGGAGGGATGAATTTGAGAGGCATCCAAGGCCAGTCAGCACATCTACTGAATTCTTCAAAGCCCAATTCAAATACCCTCCTCCTCCACGCAGCTTCCCCGATTTCCTCCATGCCCACAGTGATGGTCTCTTTTTTCCATGTCCCCACACCTTTGACCTTTCTGTTAAACTTGAAGTCACATTCTGCCCTGTGTTAGAAGAGTCTAAGTTCCTCTATCATCCCTGAATACTGAAAGCAGTGTCTTATCTTCTCAGAGCCTAACCCTGTGCACTGACCTTGATTGTTGAATCAAACTGAATTGAAATACAGGGAGGCTGTCACTGGGTTACCTGGCATCCCTGAGAGCTCTGCACCCGTGGAAAGGCTGCCCGGTGAGGTGTGCTCATGCAGGGGCTGGCATTCCCTTCCAAAGGGGTCCGCAGAGAGGGCTCTTGAACTGAGTGTGAGGTCAAAAGGCATGCCTTTGTGCCCACATATTTTAGACGGGTTAGTCTCCTTTCCCCACGGAAGAAGAATCACTTACCTTGGACTGCAAAACAAGTCTGCTCAGGGTGGGGCATGGGTACTGGGCCTAGAGTTGCCCCAGAGTGAATTTTAAAAAAAATTTTTTGAAAAAAAAAAAAAGACTTGAAAAATCCATTTCCAAGTCTTTAAAGTGAGCAGATAATGAGTTTTTATAAATCAAATTACAGCATTTTCACCCTGGCCAGTGCGGCTCAGTTGGTTGGAGCTTCATCCTATAAACGGAAGGGCTGAGGGTTTGATTCCTAATCAGGGCACATGCCTGGGTTGTGGATTCGATCCACAGTCAGGGCACTTATGAGAAGCGAACTGATCTATCGATGTTTTTCTCCCACATCGATGTTTGTCTCTTTCTCTGTCCCTGTTTCTCTCTTTCTCTGTCCCTCTCTCTCTGTTTCTCTCTCTCTCCACCTCCCTTCCTCTCTCTCTAAATGCAATGAAAAAATGCCCTGAGGTGAGGATTAAAAAAAATTACAGTGTTTTCAGCCACAAATAATCACGGAAATGTTTCCAAACATCCATTTTCAAAATGCTTCTGTAGTAGTACAAGTTTGGGTTTTGTTTTGTTTTGTTTTTGGAAAGCATTGCTTTTACATTCATGGTTAAAGTGTCGTATTTACCTTGAGAGACACGTTAAGTATGTTTACTTTTCCTGCAGATATCTGCTGGGTGCCATAATGCTCTTGAGAGTCACCGGTCATCTAAGAACATGCCCTCGACTTTTGAACTTAAAAAGATGCATACAGTAGTCCGCAGTCATACTTATCTTCAGTTTTGATTTCTGTGGTTTCAGTTACCCATGGTCAATTGTGGTCTGAAAATATTAAATAGAGAATTGCAGAAATAAGTAATTCATAAATCTTTAATTCTGAGTAACATGATGAAATCTTGCTCTGTCCTTCTCAGTCCTACTCAGGGTGTGAGTCACGCCTTTCTCCAGCATATCCATGCTGCGTGTTTCTCCCCTTCATTAGTTGCTTAGCTGCTTGACACTCAGATCGAGTGTCAAGATATCACAGGGCTTGTGTTCAACCCTTATTTTACTTCGCAATGGCTCCAAAGCCATTCCCATAACTTTTATTACAGTAAGTTGTTATAGCTGTTCTATTTTATTATTATTATGGTTGTTAGTCTCTTACTGTGCTTAATTTATAATTAAACTTTATCATAGGTATGTATGCATAGGAAAACATACTATGTATGGGGTTCAATACTATCTGAGATGTCAGGCATCCATGGGGGGGGCAGGGGTTTGGCATGTATCACCTGTGGATAATGGGTGATTACCGTATTTTATTTCTAAATTTACAACTCTTCTCAAGTTCTTTGACATAGATGACCAGCTACATTCTGGGTATTCCAGAAGATTTAGGTCACTGCCCTTCTTATTAAAGAAGTTTGGTAAAGTTAAGTACATTTTAAGTACGTTATGTTTACAACTGATACCCGGAAGCCTCTGGGGCCCTTTGGTGCGGTCACTGGCCAGGGATGATGGAGTGAATGGATTTCGCTGTGCTGATGATGTGTCTGTACGCCTGCTCCTCCTTCCCCCTGCTTTTACGCAGGGAGAGCAGCCATTCCATCAGAAGTTACACTGGAACAAGGTTCTCATTGAAGAAGTTCTTTAATTCAGAATATGAAATTACTGCATATCTTTTGTTAATTGACCCATAGGAAATAGCACTTTACCCCGGTTATGATGGCAATGGCCTCTAGCAAACGCCGCACACTGAGACCTGCTGAGAAACCCTCACGGCGGGGCATAGCCGACCTCCGCGCTCACGTGTCTTTCTCAGTGTTCTCTCTTCAAATTGTCACCAACGTTTTCAATATGTTTTCCAAAGGTTTTTGCTGACAAAGGAAAGCATTTTATGTGTGGGCAAATTGTTTAGCATATTCAGCTGACTTTTCCTGCCATCCAAGCACAAGCATCTTTCCAGGTTGGCTTCTTACCTTTTGCTATTGAGAAACCTTAAAAGACAATCAAAATGCGTATCATTTAGTTTGGGGACAATTCGGAAGGCACTTGAATTGTATCTAATATGATGTTAAATATCACTGAAAACATTGTGGAGATTTATCTTCACTTTTATTTCATTTAAAAATGTCATCTGAAGTGTGATGGTCTCCTCCTATGCTTAACTAATAGCTCAGGGCACACTGTGTTCTTTAGGTGACGGTCATGGTTTGTGATAGTGCATCGGCACCCACAGTACTCTGCTTGTAAATTCCATTTTTACATACTGGATCTGTATCAAATTGTCACTGTTTTTACCTTGTACGGTGGCTAAAGACAAGCTCTCATCAGGAGGAAGAGTGTCAACTTTGCTGTGTTTGATTGTTGGTCTTACTACCATCATTCTCGATGTATGTGTTCTTTGTAAAAACCAAGGTCTCTGACCCATTCACGGGAGCTAGTTTTGTTAAACCCGTGTTCCAGAATCGGTGCACTTGCTGTGTGGGCAGGCATGTGCACCCTGTGTCCGCGGGGGGCTGGGGTCAAGCCCTAGGAGCGAGAGGGGATTCCTGGTGCCTCCTCTGGGCTGCGGAGGTGCCGGACTCATGGGACCATCACTTCTTCTTATGACACATGACAGCCCACCCGGAGGGCTGCCGCTGTCAGTGCAAGAACTGCATGTGTTTTGACCCAATATCTTTGTCTTGTTTTCAGATCAACATGCATTACTGTAACAGAATTTGTAATAGAGGCTTTTAGTCTTTTATCTGCAGTTCCGAAATGCCAGTAAAGGTGATTTCCAAACCCACGGAATTCACAACACTAAGAGTGAACCCTAATGTAAACAATGGACTTTGGAGGACAGTGATGCTCAATGTAGGTTCATTGATTTGTTGATGAAAGAAAGTCCAAACCAAAGAAAACTTTTTTAGAGTTTATTTGAGCTAATGCTGAGGACCAGACCTGAGAACGTGATTCTAAGAGTTGCAGAAAGTGTTCTGGGGAATGGCAGTTTTGTATTTCTTTTTATACATTTGGAATCAAAGGAGAAAACGTAAGGAAGGTTGTATGAAATCCATTGGTAGTGAATTAAGGAGGCAGGAGATGGTAAAAAGGGGAAATCTCTAGGATTGGATAAGGAGTAAAATGGAGAGACACTTACCTCTTTTATGTTGGTGGGCACAGTGCTGGGTACAAGATCATTAACATGTAACATTTAAACCAAGTAGAAATGGCATGCTGGTAAAAAGATAACAATAGGATGTTTTGGAGTTGTGCTTGGTCCTGCCGTGAGGGGTCTGGAAAAGAAAATTATTCTGACATGTCAAAGGCGTGTTATCCTCGCTGCATAAGAACAACGGACAGAGCTCACCTCAGGTAAAGACTGACCTTTGCTTAGCAAGCTGTGGACGTGACCGGCCCTCGCAGCCTGCCCGGTTTGGAATGTATGACCATCCGGTGTGGTTACTCTCGGTCTCTGAGCTCGGCCGGCCTGCTCTGAAGCCCCCATTTTGCTCACAGACTGTGGCACACGTGGGGAAGATAATAGTGGGAAGCTATGCATGTGCGGGGGCCGGGCGTACATGGGAACTATCTGCACCTCTCTCTCAATTTTGCCGTGGACCTGAAACTGCTCTGAAAAATAAAACTTTTAATAACATTGTTTAAAAGGTGAGAAAACCTAACCCTAACTGAAAAGAAGGCTATGTGTGGTATGTATCCCATTTAGTGTGGGCATGTTTACTATGTATATAGTAGGAATATTCACGTGTTTATTTGAGGTGCTGTTCCAGGCTCACTGGAGGGCGTTAGGTCATATGTGTAAAAGTAACATGTTACCTTTCTATGACCCCACAGTTCTGGTTCTGATGCAGCTGGGCCCAAGGTTCTGGAGATGGGACTGCGACCCTGCATGCCCTTCCCATGGCCCTGTGGGTGGTTCTGGCTCTCCCTGGTGTGCACACACTCACTTTTGAGTATGTTGAGCATGAAACTGAAGCCCGAGGGAGTTATTACGTGCTCCAAGTCCCCCAGCAAGCTGGCAACAGGAAATGAGAAGGGCCAATGCTGCTTTCACAGAATCACATCCTGTTGCCCATCTGAGGAGAAGATTTGGTCCGTTTAAAAACAGAGCTTCCCCAAGAGAACACATATTAATCTATCAGTGGCTTTCTGCCAAGAGAGGGTTTCATTCATTGCCAGCATCAGCTGTGAGAGGCAGTGTCAGCGAGTGGGATGGATCTTGAATCACAGAATGTTCAAGTTGGAACATTTTGTCAATGGATTCCTGTCCATGCCTCACACCCATTAAACAAAATACTTACTAATCAGTCATGTGCTAAGGATCAAGCTAAGGCTGGGGATGCCAAGAGGAAAAGTCTGTTAGTCTGCCCTGAAGGTGTTTACAGTTTACTGTGGGACAGATTTGCAAATGCACACAGGCGATTCCAGTTTGCAAGGTGAATGCTGGTGGGCTCAGGGGAGAGTTCTTTTCCTGCAGACTGAGTGAGGATGGGCTCCCGGGGACAGTAGCTCTTCAAGGGAAACTTGAAGGTTGACTTTTTCCGGTGGATTAGCCCGGGGAAGGCATTCCAATGGAAGGAACAGCATGGGTAAAGCAGCTGGCTAGGAGACTTGCTATGCCTCCCTGTATCTCACTCAGTATTATCGGGGGTTAACCTGAGAAGTAAGCAAGGTGGGCGATGAATCTAGCCTGTTTGGCAGGAGTCCTGTGGTCCCAGGCCCTGTGCTGTGGGCTGAAGATCCCCAGTGTGGGGCCAGGGAAGCCCTTTGAGCAGGGGAAGATGAGTTTGTCTGAACATGCTCCCTAACCTGGACCCGCGGGACTTCCTCTGCAGCTTTTCTGCTGCACAGCTGAGCTTAACCACTTCTGGGATGTTATTTGGCTAACATAGAACTTAATCCCTTTTATCTTGCTCATGATTTGTAACCTCTGCTAGTTCTAAACCTGGTATTTTAAAGGCTTTCCGCACAACTTCATGTTCTTTTTGGGGGGAAATGGGTGCAAGACACTTTAATTTAATTCCTTCTGCGTTCTCATTTTTCATACCAGTTGTCGTATTATTCTTAACAATTATTAAAAGGAATGATAAAAAGTAATTAACCATCTGGAACAGATTCATGCTTCCCATTAGTCAGGGCATCCATTATAAAACCTCTCCAAAGTTCAGCCTTGGAAATGAATTTTCCAAGTAGGTGGATTAGCTAATGAATTTTTCTTCTCCAAAGGCGAGGGTATTTTCCCAGCACAGCCAATACTCCCACTGCCCATTTATCAAAGGGAGAAAAAGTAGATGTGAAAATGGAAATGACTTGTCAGTGTAATTTACCACGTAAAAGCTGTCGATTTGGTCGGGTTTGCAAGGCTTCTGCACTGTGCTTTCCCTCTAATGCTAATGGACTCAGAGTGGCATGGACGTGGGCTTCAGGAGGAGAGCTGCATTCGGTCGGTGCTCCCTGGGAGGTGCCTGGGAAACACCCCCAGTTGCTTGCAGTCCACAGTGGGGAGGTAAGACATGGGTCTGCGGGAGGGATGTGTCAGAGGCCTCAGTTTATCCTATGTGGGTCCCACTGTGGGTTCTAGGGCTACGTGGAATTTGGCAAAAGGATGCATTATGTTGGTAGTGGGTAAGCTCCATGTGCCGATGGGTTCCATGAATCGGTCTCTCCCTCGGTGCCCTGGGCATGCATGGGCTGTCTAACTCCTGGGAGACCTGTGTGACGCTGTGGCCCAGCTCTGTTGGACCTCT
>PVJI01020120.1:0-29669 GCA_004026765.1 Micronycteris hirsuta | reverse complement strand
TGAGATATTGGTTTTAAGCTGATTATTGAGAGACAAAACACTTGGAAAGAATGTTTGACCCTCCCCCCTTTCCTGCCTAAGAGATTCAGGAAGGAAATCCTGGGGTGCTTGCCTTACCCTAATTTGAATTGTGTATGGTGGGTGGGAGGGCTCCAGGCAGGGGCCTGATAGCTGGATCCTCCCCACCCCCACTCCCCCCGCAAACCCCTCCCCAGACCCCCTGTTTTCTGGGTTGCCCAGCAAAACTTTACCTGCCAAGTGTGTTCCATTCTTCCTTAACTACCTGTAAATTGCCCACTGTCACTGTTGAAATTTAACATCCCCTTCCCCCTTTTTCTCCTTTATCCAAAATGACAAATATACCCAATTTTTGCCTTAGTGTCTTAGAAATTTTCATGCTTCTGTGAGTCCCCCATGTGCACATATTAAAATTTTATTTTTTCCTATAATCTGTCTCTGTTAATTTGATTATTAGCCCGACCAGAAAAACTTAGAAAGTGGAAGAAAAGGTTTGTGGGGGGGGGGGGCGGGGGCGGAGTTTAGCCCCTGCACCTCCCTGGAACAGGAATGGGGATCATTTCCATCCACACACATGCCCATGAGGATGGCAGGAGATACCTGGAGAATGATATTAGCAGAGGAGAATTGTATGGGCAGAAACACCACCAGACTGGCCTGAAAGGGACATGAACAGTGCAAAATGAAAAAAGGTCTTTGGATCCCCCAAATTGATACAAGCAGGAAGCTGGCTAAGAAAACGAATCAGCTGCAAACATATGAGTATACTCTCCTTCATGAGAAAGGAAGGATGATTCGGAGGGTGTGGAGAAGAATCCAGAAGGTGGAGCCAAGAACCATGGAAAATTATTCTCAGGCATTGAGCCCTAACAAGGAAATGCCAACCAGGGCCTAACTGGATTTCAAAATTGCTCTGGATCATTTATTTTTGTATGACTCTCTTACCCCGCCTTTTGAACAAGGGCGTCTGTACAGCAGTTACCCTATGCCTGTCACACCATTATATGTCAGGTATGTGTGGAGGAAGGTAATTTGTCTCCTTTTTCACACGTCTTCAGATCAAGAACTGCACTCAAGGAGCTGTGCTTACAAAACTACATTTGAGAACTTGAACTTGATTTTTATGATGAGATTCTGAACTTTGAGGTGATATTGTAATAAAAGGAGTCTTTCTGGAACCTTGGGATAAAGTGAGTCTACGTTTTGCATGTGGGAATAACACGAATCATACAGGGACCAGAGAGTGGATTGTGGTAGCCAGCCTCCAAGGTGGCCCCCAACAATCCCCACTTCTGGTATTCACCCTCTCGAACGGCACACTCTTCCACTGCAACAGAGTTGTTCCGTGATACCAACACACTCAGCAGAAGTGATTGCATGGGATGAGGCTATGTCTGAGAAGACACTGTGGCTTCTGTCTTACTTTTTCTTTTGTATCACCTGCTCTAGGGAGCCAGCTGCCATGTCATAAGGACACGTAAGCAGCCCTACAGAGAGGCCTACCTGGCAAAGACAGAGGCCGCCTGCAACAGCCGTGTGCGTGAGCCTCAGTCAGGTCTTCCGAGGAATGCAGCCAGTCAGCAGCTTGACTGCAGCTTCATGGGAGATACTGAGCAAGACGCCAAGCTATGCCCCTTCTGAATTCCTGATCCACAGAAACTATGACCAAAAACAAGCATTTATTATTTTAAGCTGCTGAATTTTGGCATAATATAGTAATAGATAACAATCAGAAGTAGTTATTAAAAATTCTGTATCAGTTTTTTCCTAAAGACTGTTTGTTCTGAGAGGCTCTCAAAATCAGTTATCAAAAAGAGTTATCTTTCAAATTAGTCATCTTTAACAATAAAAGAAAATAGGACAAAATGGTTGACACATATCTTTATCCCATAAAAGAGCAAAATATCAAACTATGCAGTAATGACTAGGCAATAAAGATCTGTTCTTCGTATATCATCTTCCATAATTCAAATAATTAACATGAAAATTATAGAAGTATTTAATCAACATACCCCCACTGAAAGGTTTCATTCAATCGTGGGCACCAGTGAGAAAGCACTTGTGGATGAGGAAGGAGAAGGACAGGGGAAAGGAGGGCATTACAGAGCAGCACAGTGGAGTGCGTAAGAGCACGGGCTCCGAAGCCAAACTGCACTTGATAATTATAGGCCCTCCCTCAAAAGATTGTTGTAAGGACTCAACAAACACGTGTCAATTAAGTAGGAGAGCCCCTGGCACACAGCAAGTGCTTAATAAATAACTTCGTCCATCCTGGGGGTGTCTGGGGGTGAGATAGGAATGTGTAGATGTATTTTGGGTCACAAAGAAGATTCAGTCACAGTGTTACTTGGCAGGTTATACTGCCTCAGTTTCCCTTCAGAACACTTCGGGAGAGTGCAAAAAGAAGCCCCGATCTAACCGCAAGGCAACTAACACCAGAGCAGGTGGCACCTATGTTTCCAGCACTTCCCTATGCGGCAGCAGAAAACCTGATGGGCAGCTTCTGAGTATACTGTACTTTGAAAGTTCTGTCTACTATGTAAGGGGTGATCAAATAATTTATTATCAAAACTGTGACCTTTCTGGGAACAAAATAGGCCCTAGATATGATTGTACTTAAAAAATAAGCTTAAACTGGGACAGCTGCTAGCAATGAACATTTGCTCACTGTGACTGAGGTGCAGGTTCCGAGACAGAGGCAACACACACGTCTCAGTGAAAGCAAACAGTTGCAGTTTGCAACTATGCACAGAATGAAGAAATGTTATCTACTCCCAATAACTGCCTCACCAGAGTTTGAACAGCAATTTATTTATATGTAAATAATTCCTCAGAGATGGCCAAACCCTTATAATCACATCTATGCAACAATTACACATAATATAAATACATCTCAGAAACGCCTGACCGTGTTGACGATTCAAAACTCCCTCTTTGCTTTCTGGGGTACTACTTATGTCCAATGTATGCTTTATTTATTTTCTTGCTTTATTTTATGGGCTCCTTCTTCCTCCTATCTCTGATAGTCCCTTGACCTTTCTCTCATCCCACATAGTCCCATTTGCTGAGCTTATACACTCTCACTGTTTGAACTACCACACTTGAATGCTGATGATTCCCAAATCTTTATTTATACTCCTGACTTCTGTCTGAAGCTCCAGGCCTGAGCTGTCTAGCATGAGAGCAGTCAGCCACATGTGGCTATGGGGCACTTGAACTGTGGCTAGTTCAGATTGAGATGGCTGCAAGGATAAAGTACACCATATTTCAAAGACTTAGAAAAAAGTGAACGGAAAAATATCTCAGTGATTATTATATACATTGATTGCATTCTTTAATCACAACATTTTAGGTATAGTGGATTAATAAAATGTATCTTTAAAGTCAACTTATCCATTTCTGTTTACCTTTTTAGTGTAGCTCTTAGACATCTGAAGTACATGCATGGCTCACTGTGGTGTCTCACTTCTGTTTCCATCAGACAGCACTGCTCTAGTCTCTCACCTCCCACTGACTAGGAGGTGAGAGACTGGCGGCTCCCACCAGTGCCTCAAATTCAGTGTGTGCGAAACTGAACTCATCATCTTCTCTTCCAGTCCATTCCCCGCACTGAATGTAGAGTGACATTGCTAAAACACATATCCAGTCACAACAGTTCCCTGCTCAAAATTCTACAATAGTCAGTTTTAGGATAAAAATAATCATCTAAGCCTCTCAGTCTCTACCTTCAAGGGCTTACAATGTCTGCCTCTCTGGCTCTTCACAAACAAACTGAAAACCCTAGAAGGCCGGGACTATGTCTCCCAATCATAAAATACAAACCAGTATTGCAAAAAGGCACAATTCATTTAAAAAAAAAATTTTTTTTGGAATGATCCTTAACATGGGTCAGCCTGGCCAGGTAGCTCAGTTGGTTAGAGTGTCATCTCAATAAGCCACGGTTGCAGCTTTGATTCCTGGTCAGGGCACATATAAGTATCAACCAATGAATGTGTAAATGGGTGGAATAATGCATTGATGTTTTCCTCCCTTCCTCTCTCTAAAATCAGTAATAAAATTTTAAAAAATATGTCAAACACTATTTTAAGTGTTTCTGTTATACTTAATTCTTAAAACAACCCCATAAGGAAGGAACTATTATCTCTACTTTACAGATGAAATAAGGCAGAGACTCTAAGAAATGTGCTTCAGGTCACACAACTTGTATATGATGGGGTTCATAGTGTCTCCTGGGAATGGAAGGTAGTCCCGTGGGGCCGGAGCATGACGCGCAAACGCCACTAGAAGGAAAGTTGGAGCCAGGTCATGGACACCTGAAATATTTTCCTAAAGAGTTTGGGTTTTCTTCTGTAAACAATGAGGTTTTTCATATGGGAAGTGACTGGCATGCTATGACTGATATTTAAGGCGATTACCTGGGTAGTCAGCACATGACTGAAGAGTAAGAAACTAGAGAGTGTTCCTCCATTTGTATTCTCCCTTTTGTACCAACATTTCCTTCAGTCACCCAAGTTTCATATCTGGGAGTTACCTCTCTTATGAATCGGACACTTCATTCTATCAGTTTCACCTCCTAAGTCCTCCATTTCGTCCCTTCTTCCCTAGTCCCACTGACAATAAGTTAAGCCCCACCTTCACTGCCTCTTGCCGAGATACATAACTGAGCCTCTTTACTACTTCCAGTCTTACTTCCTTCACATTATCCTTCACACACCCCCAACGGATTATTCTAAAATTTTACTTTGATCATGCCAATCATAAATTTAAAACCTTTTCATGGTTCCTTATCAATTTCTGGCTCTTTGGCCCAATATTCAAGACTCTTCATGATTTCACTTTTGTCTGCCTCTCCAGTATCAACTCTAGCCACTTCCCTAACTCTTGTTTCAGTCACATTAAACTATACACTGGTCCTCATGTCCTGCATACCTCTGTGTCTCTGATCATACTGCGTTCTCTGCCTAGAACTCTTTTCCTTTCTTCAGTCACCTGATAGCATTTACTCACCGTTCAAGACAGCTCAGGCATTTTTTTCCTTTGGGAAGCCTTCTTACACACTTCTTCTCTTTTCCAGGGAGTTAAGTATGTTTACTCTGCACCCATGTAACATTCTATGATAAGTATTTGTAATTCATCACAGTACATTTTAACTGCAGACTTTATTGAATAAGTCGTCCATCAGAGTGGGGCTATGGCTTACCAATTCAGTTATTGAAACAGTCTTTATTGAGCATCTCATCATCACCACCTCCAGTGCTTGGATGAAGGTTAGGAACACAACAGTGAACAAAACAGATCAAAACCCCTTGTGGTTACAGTCTAAATGCGGAGCCTACCTTCTTATTTACCTGTAATTCCGGTGCCTAGCCTATGATGAACTAATGTGATAAGGTTAGAAACACAGTTGGGTCCACCAATCTGTCTTTTCAACAAGCTGTCCCCCGTCGGCCTCTTCCCTAGGATCTTTACCTTTTATCTACCTTTCCTTTAAAATTTCTCCCACGTAATCTAAAAGGGGTCATACCGGACCTAGCCAATATTTCTAAGCAAAGTTCTATTTTTACACTGTAACTTCTCCTTTCTCCCAATTCTCATCTGTTTCCTTCTCAATCTATTACCCATTTCCCTCAAGACTGAGGACCCTCTGGCTGTCCAGAAGTACAGTTAGATAGCTTCGCACTTTGTTTTCCCCAAATATCCTACGTTCTAATTTACTTCTCCCTAATCTTCCCTGAAAACCCCTAAAGCAAATGCTAGTTGGTCAGTATTATCTTCTGTGCTAGAAAGCTTTGCACTTTCTCCTTCCCCACCCATTGAGAAGGCCCTCCGTTGTTCAGTACTGTTTTCCTCTACCATAGCACTTATCATTCTGGAACCTTGGGTTTAATTTTTTCCCCTCTCTAGCACTTTCTAGGGTCTAGAACTGTTCAACAAAGCATCAATAAAGGAATACATGAGTAAATGGATATACATACATAGACTTACATATCCTCTCCTCCTGAATTTGTCTGAGTATGACTTCCTTCCTTCTTCCATACATTCTAGGGAGATCTACAAAAAGGGACAGCCAGCCCTGGCCTGGTAGCTCTGTTAGAGCATAGTCTTGGCACGCCAGGGTTGCCTGGCTCGGTTCCATCTCAGGCCAGGGCAAGAAGAATCAACCAATGAATGCATAACTCAGTGGACTAATGAACTGATGTTACACTCTCTTCCCCTCTCTCTCCTTTCCTCTCTCTCTAAAATCAATAAATTAAAGAGAGAGAGAGAGAGAGAGACAGAAATACCCACAAGGACCCAAGGTTAAGAAAGTCCTTTCTTTAAAAGTGTCAGAAAGAGAAAATTTCTAATTTGAAAAGTACGTTTCAGTATCCCAGGTCAAGTCACACCTGTGTGTGTCCCTTTAGTACATGGCTTTTCCATTGCGTGTAGATTCGGTTTGACCTTCTGCATGAAGAAAGTGTGCAGACAGCGGTGTTTCTGTGTGTTACCCACATGGGTCCTTTCCCCGGGATGTGACTGAGCCACTGGCCTGGTCTTCTTCAGATTTTGCCAAGAGAAGTCTGGGCTGGAACTGAGGAGCCAACACACTATTCAAATTTAAGTATCTTGTTGGGTGTGTTTGGGAGTAGGGAGGAGACGGGATTCCTGCAGGAACGCAAAAATCATCAACTTTCTGAAGCGCAGGGTTGTAAGAGGTGACCTGGATGCTCTGGGTCATGAGTAAGTAGAAAAAAGACCCAACGCTCCTCGCTGTGAATCCTTCCCCGGGACTGAATCCTCCTCCACACTCCCCGTCCCCCCGCCCCCCAGGACTCAGGAGATGTCAAAGATTCTTAAGCACGGGCTTTCCAATCTGCCCCTGAGAGACTGCCCCTAGGCAAGGCGGCCGGACCCAAGCTGCGATGTAGAGAATTTGATGTCCGAGTGACCTCCTCAGAGAAGTGTATCGAGTTAAATATAACCGCGCGAATGGAATGGTGCTAAAAATAAGGCAGCAGCTGGCAGGTCCGCAGCTCCGGCCGGGAAGGGCGGGGGCCTGAGTGGTCTTGCGCAGAAAGGCCGCTGCCGACCCAGGGGCGAGGAGGCAGCAGCGTTCGGGAGGCCAGCGAGCAAGGCCCGAGCTGCCCAGGGTCGGAGAGGCCTCCACCAGCACGGGTCCCGGGAACGAGACTCGGGGTCGCCTTACAAAGGAATCAGAAACCCGGGAGACCTTGCCTGGACGTGCCAGGGTGTAAGGGCTGCGCGCCGAGCTGCTGCCCGCCCCGCCGCCAGGGGGCGCCGAACCCGCGAGGAGGCCTGGGAATCGCCCGAGACCGAAGCGCTGGGCAACCAGTGGCCTGCGGCCCCTCGCGCGCAGACACGAGGTTCCCATGGCGAGCAGCGTTCGGCGTGTGCGCCCCCCAGTCTCCCACACGCCTCTTCCCTCGTGGGTCCCTCGGCCCTGCGCGACCTCCCGCGGCAGCGCCCCAACCATCACACCAACAATTGAAACGTTTCCAAAATGAGCTATTCATTTGCTCCCAATAAATCGATCGGCAGTGATTAAGAAATCGATGTGGCCTGGGTGGGCGAGTCGCCAGCCATGAGGGGAAGGCGCTTCTGCCCGGCGCCCAAGGAGAAGCAGAGGATGGGCGCCGGCCTGGGAGAGGCGTGTCCCGCCTGGGCCCCACCCGAGGACCCGCGATCGGGCGCGCGGGCCCCACTCGCCGCGTTCCCTCGCTCGTTCCCTCGCTCGGCGAGGGGCGCGCGCCCGCCGCCTGCTTTCCCGGCCTTTCTGGCCTTTTTCTCCGGAGCCTGGGGGAGGCCGTGGAGGCCAGCGGCCAGCGCGCCGCTCCCAGGCTTTTGTTGCTCCTCCTCGGGCTGAAAGGGGGTTTTGTAACGCGGGACAGATAAAAATGAACAGCATCATATTGTTTGACAGAATGATCCCATATGATGAAGTGTCGTCTCGGAAGGGGGTGAAAATGGTGAATTCCTAAAAACCCTGCCCTCGGCTCTTCCGCGAGCTGCCGTTCGCCTGGAGGGACCCAGCAGACAGCCGGGCCAGGCTGCATCGCACCAAACCGTGTCGGAAAGATGCGAGCTTTCAATGCCAAGTCATTTTTAAGCCCCAGTCCTGCTCGAGACCTTTCTCCTCGCGGATGAAAAGAACAATTTTCTAGAGAAAGGCTCGTTTTGATTAAATCTGACATGCTGCTGATAACTCCATGCTAATGTGAAATAATTAACATAATAGCCATAATTAAAAGCACGCTAACAATGCCATAAATTTATCACACAATTTTACTAGCTTCTTGCCCCTAACTGCTCTCTCATCGTTAATTAAACGTGTTGCTTTTTACAGAATGGATGTTTATACATTTCCAATATAAATAAATTCCAAACCATCCTCTCCTTCTCTCTCTCCTCCTTTCCCTTTGGTCTCCCGCCATTTACAGGAACTTATGGGCACTGGGCTCTAAATAGCAGAGACCCCGAAAATAAATGAAGTTTCAGATGCAAATCTAAACAAGAACATTAAATTAGTCCCCCTTCCGCCCCTGGCCCCGCCCTGAAGAGATCTGGAGAGCTGTACAAGGGTGGCAGTGGCGAGTTGAAAATGCTACCCACTTGAAAATCGAAATAATCTCGGTGGGTCGGGGCCTGGGGACCGGGGCATCATCTCAGCCCTTCCCACCTCTCTTGGTGGCGGCCATCCAGGCACAGGCTGGTAACAGCTTCACAAACCTATGAAGATCGTCAAGAAGGCGTAGACTTTGGTTCTTGGGGGATGAGAAGCGGGGTACATTCCAAATGTGCTCCACCCACGTTTTGTTTCCTCTGCAATAGAGGGTGGCTGCTCTGTCTGGGGGAAGCGCCCCTCACTGTGCAGAGCCTGGTCCCATCTCCCCCGATTCTAAGAAAAGAGCACCCGCGTGCGAGCATGGTTCTATCTCATTTTGGGCCAACGACGTATGCAAGTCATTGGCATAGTCTCTGACTTAGGGGAGGAGGAAGGGGGCACCTGTTTTTACCGCGGTCTGGCCACGGGGAGATGGGCCATTCCCGCCTCCAGCACTCTGGCCGCGCCCCTCCTTCGTTTTGACCACTTAGGAACCCAAATTCAGTTGTAATCAATTTCCCCTTCTCCATCATAAATCGTTCCATCCACTTCTCCCCCGCCCCCCATTTCTTCCCCCAGAACGCTCACAAAATTTCCCTTCCCCGGAACGTCTCAATTTCCTCCCAATCGATCCGGACTTCACTTTTTCTCTTCCCTGTCGCCAGAACCCCGGCCCCTTCCACTGCCCTCGGTAACCCTGGTCCCCGTCCACCACCTTCGCCAACCCCGTTCCCCCGATGGCCCGTCCAGTGGCTTCCCCAGCTCGGTACCACGGGCTCTGCCCGGCCCAGGAGAAGCCTCATTCCATTCTCCTTTGGCTGAACTGTTTCAAACATTTGAACAGGTGAGACAGCTGGCTTCCATCTTCTTTAAATCCCTCCTGGGAAGTTTGCTTGTGGCCCAAGCAGTCACTCTCCCTCTCAGTACGTGTGTGCTCCTCCCTCTTGCTTTCTCCCCCAGCAGCCATCTGCGACTCAGAAAATAGTCACATTTCACTCCCCTCCCGATATTTCCGTTCCCTCCATCACATGCCCCCTCCGAACACTGTGTCACTTTCTCTCTGTATGTCTTGCTTCTACTATCTCTTTTTTGCCTAAGTTTGGCGGTAACTAAGGACGTGTGGGCTTTTAGCTACAAAATGCAATTCTTCGGCAAACAGGATTTACCTAGCCTGGGCTTTAGTCGGTCGAGGGCAGGACCCTGCGCCGCGTCGGGCTCCTGCCTGGCCCCTTCCCCCTAAGACGACCTTCCCTCTTCCCACCAGCGCGGTTCCCTGCCTTTTCCCTCCCGAGAGGGTGCGCGGGCGCCACAGCCCTCTCCGAAGGAGGAAAGCGCAGCGGGTTCCCCAGCCGAGTGGGAGCGGGAAAATCCGCTGCCTCCACGGGAAATCGATATTCAGCGGATGGGCCCGCGCCGGCGCCAGACGTCGGGGCCGAAGCCAGTCGGTCCTGTTCGTCTCAACGTTTAGCTAATCGAGTCGAAAAGTTTCTGTAAGGGCCAGACCCGGCATCAGATGGTAACACTGATTGAACAAGAGATTAGCACAATAGATCTCTAACCAAGGGGAAGCGTTGCTTTTCACACTACGCGCCGTAATTAATGGTATGAATCAATTAATTTGACTTTTATTGTGTC
This sequence comes from Micronycteris hirsuta, assembly GCA_004026765.1. Lineage (NCBI taxonomy): Eukaryota > Metazoa > Chordata > Mammalia > Chiroptera > Phyllostomidae > Micronycteris > Micronycteris hirsuta. The sequence goes on along the minus strand of PVJI01020120.1, from coordinate 19,414 downwards.
GAAGGAAAAAAGCGCAACAAATGGAACTGGCGGCTGGGAGTTGTTCATGCCCCACCCTTCCCCCCAGGGAGGGTACAAAGAGACACTGGGGAGTGGAGGAATCAGGCTAGGTCTTGGCCGGGGGGAGTGAGAGGCAGCGCCCAGCAGCGCCGAGGGAGTCCTGAGAGCCAGCCCCATCGGGCAGCAGAATCGAAATTAGGCTCATTTGGAGGCTACTTCGGGAAGACTGAGGAGGGCCGACTGGAGCGGCTACCCTCCGCTGAGCGCACACACGCACACAACGCGCTGCACGCGTCCCGCCCGCCCAGCAGCCCAGGTGCACCGCGGCTTGCGCTGCGCGGATCGCGCCAGCCTCTGGGGCTGGGGACCCAAGCTGAGCAAAAGGAGTTTCTAAATTTGTAAATTTTTGTTTCCTTTTTTGTCCTTCTAACCTTCCTTTTGTGATAATTCGGTTATTCGGACAGTTGCCGCCACGACCTCTGCAGCTGTGGGCAGTGGGCGGTATGGCGGGAGGCTGTCTAGATGGTACTGTAAATGGTTCGGACCCTCCGGGCCCCAAAGCTGTGCGGCTGCTGAAATCAACTCAATAGATGCATTTTAGGGTCAGGTGCAATCGGAGAATTAAGGTACAGAAAAAATTTAAAGTTTCCCAAGTGTCTTAGAATGGAATAACTGCCCCCACTCTCCTAGCCCCAACCTGGAACTCCTGGGGAGTGGGGAGCCCATGGTGTTACATCCAGGAAATTATCTAATGGAGATAAAAGTCAATGTGTGTCGTGCTGCCTATAATAAAGTTTACCGGTGGGGGGGTGTTGTCTAGACCAAGAAAAGAGGAGATTGTAGATGAGAGACAGACTGAGGGAATCAGAATACCACTATCCACAAGGAATTAAACCAGTTTCTTGGTGTCTTCTGCAACTATTTCATTCATTTTTTTTTCTCTCGGATCTCCTCCCCTTTCGCTCTTTCCTCTGGGGAGGCCGGCATTCCCCTCCCAGGCCTCAGCGGACAGACTTGGGTTGGTTTCCAGAAGCCCACCACACCTGGCAGGGGCTTGCGGCTCGCTCCGAGGCGGCCTGCAAACGCAGAAGGGAAGCGGTGGCGCGTCTCGGATTCACCGGCTCAGAAGCACTATTAGGAAGTGCAAAGTCCATGTGTCCCAAGTAAAGCAACGCACTTGGGGTCGGTTTGCGGCACCCCCCTTTCAAGCCCCAGTCTTTCCTACCATCACTGACTTTTCGTGCCAGGGAAACTCGGGGCGCACTGCCGCATCCTCGCCTCTTCCTCCCGTCCTGCTGCTGATTTCCGAGGAAGTTAAATCTTGGAAGGTTTATCTAAGCCTTAAGAGGAAAGAATCCATGTTAGTTAGCAACTGAGAGCCCAGACCGCCGGCAAGCCCGGAGCTGCCCCCATTCCTGGAAGACCTGCCCAGCCTCCTGGGAAGCCCCGTCCCGGCTCCGAGCGCCCTGCAGCCGGCCCAGCGGGCGCGCGGCGCTAACCTGCAGGCCGAAGCCTCTTCGCGGCCGCACACGACTTACCCAGGCCGCTGCCAATCTTGGCTCTCTCCCCAGCACCTCATTTCCGATTTTTTCACATGCTAAGTCGTTTAACAACTCGGAGCCGCTAGTTATGGCTTCTTTATTTATAGGTCCCCTGTTATTTTACGCCGTTTTTATTTCTCTCGGCAACTATTCCAATAGATTAATCAATAGCCATTTTCTGACCTTGGGGAACCCCAGCTGATGCTGTTCTGGACGCGGAAAGATACATATTTATATATACATATATAAGCATGCCCATTTCAAGCCGAGAAGGCCAAGCTGGTGGTCAGGGTTTTGTGGGGAGGGAGAGCGCGTCCGGTTAGTAGGTGTTTCCGCCGAACAAGCCCTGAGGCAGGAGGGCTGGGTGCTCTGAAGTCTAATTAGCAAAACGGAGCCGGGTGTGCATCCCTCCTCTTTAAAGCTAAAAGAATCATAAAGAAAAAACAAAACAGACTAAGTTTTTCTTTAAAAAGCGGGACGGGATGGGAATCTCGTTCTAAGTTGCCCAGTCCCTGCCCAAGAAGTGCTGGCAGAAGGGGGGAAGGGGAAGAGAGAGGGCGCGGCGAGGGCAGGGCAGCGAGAGCGGCCAGGTCTTGTCCCGCGGACACTCCCAGGCCCACGCCCTCGCTCGCTCACACCCACTCTCCCTCACTCACACCCACGGGCTCCCTCGACCCCCGCGCTGGGCTCCAGCCTAAGCTGCGGTCTGCGGGCAGGCCGGGCGCCCTCGGTACCCGCGGGATGCCGGCGCTCGGCGCGGCGCGGAGTTGCGCGTCCCTCGTCCCTTTGTTGACAATTCCCCGAACCAACTTGAGTTTGGCCGGCTCGGCCGCGGCCCTGACGTCACGCGCGGTCACGTGGCCCCGCCTCCCGCTGGATCTTTAAGTAGAAAGTAATCTATCAGGCCAGTCCTTAAAACCGGACTTTCGACTGCGGGGGCTTCCGCGTCCCCGACACCCCCTCCCAGGGTTGCCCCTGTCCGCGCCCTCCGGAGCCGCTCGGCGCCCCGCGTCCCGCGCCCGCCCGCACAGCTCCGGCTCTCCACGCCCGGCCCGGGGGCCGGAGGCAGGCGAAGTGAGGGGCCGCGGCGTGGAGAAGCCTCCGGAGCCGCGAGCGGAGCGCGCGCCTAGGACGGAGCGCGGCGGACGGCTGGAGTTTGCGGAGCGCGGCCGCGGAGGGCGGACGGCGGCGCCCTCGCCGCGCGATGCCGGGCCGCCGAGCGTGAGCCGAGCCGGAAGGGCCCCGAGCCACAGGCGCTCCCGCCTTCCCCCCGTTACCCCACCTTTCGGGGGCGCCCGGACCCCCTTCCCCTGAGCTCCGCGGCGGTTCCTGACGACCCCCGTTGCCCGCCGCTCTTCCCCGCTGCTGCCACCAACCCCGAGGAGGGATGACCCTCTCCGGCGGCGGCAGCGCCAGCGACATGTCCGGCCAGACGGTGCTGACGGCCGAGGACGTGGACATCGATGTGGTGGGCGAGGGCGACGACGGGCTGGAGGAGAAGGACAGCGACGCCGGCTGCGAAAGCCCCGCGGGGCCGCCGGACCTGCGCCTGGACGAGGCGGACGAGGCGACGCCGGCGGCGCCCCACCACGGGCAGCCTCAGCCGCCGCACCCGCAGCCCGTGGCGCTGCCCAAGGAGGCGGCCGGGGCCGGGGCCGGGCCGGGGGGCGAGGCGGGCGCGCCCGAGGCCGACGGCTGCAAGGGCGGCGAGGAGGGCGGCGGGAACGGCGGCGGGCCCGGCCCGGGCAGCGGCGCGGCGGGCAGTCTGACCCCGAGCAAGCCCAAGAACAGCCTGGTGAAGCCGCCCTACTCGTACATCGCGCTCATCACCATGGCCATCCTGCAGAGCCCGCAGAAGAAGCTGACCCTGAGCGGCATCTGCGAGTTCATCAGCAACCGCTTCCCCTACTACCGGGAGAAGTTCCCCGCCTGGCAGAACAGCATCCGCCACAACCTCTCGCTCAACGACTGCTTCGTCAAGATCCCCCGCGAGCCGGGCAACCCCGGCAAGGGCAACTACTGGACCCTGGACCCGCAGTCCGAGGACATGTTCGACAACGGCAGCTTCCTGCGGCGCCGGAAGCGCTTCAAGCGCCACCAACAGGAGCACCTGCGCGAGCAGACGGCGCTCATGATGCAGAGCTTCGGCGCCTACAGCCTGGCCGCGGCCGCCGGCGCCGCGGGGCCCTACGGCCGCCCCTACGGCCTGCACCCGGCGGCCGCGGCGGGCGCCTACTCGCACCCGGCGGCGGCGGCGGCCGCAGCGGCGGCCGCGGCGCTCCAGTATCCGTACGCGCTGCCGCCGGTGGCCCCGGTGCTGCCGCCCGCGGTGCCGCTACTGCCCTCGGGCGAGCTGGGCCGCAAGGCGGCCGCCTTCGGCTCCCAGCTCGGCCCCGGCCTGCAGCTGCAGCTCAACAGTCTGGGCGCTGCCGCGGCCGCCGCGGGCACGGCTGGCGCTGCTGGCACCACGGCCTCGCTCATCAAGTCCGAGCCCAGCGCGCGGCCGTCGTTCAGCATCGAGAACATCATCGGCGGGGGGCCCGCAGCACCCGGGGGCTCGGCGGCGAGCGCGGGTGGCGCCGGGGTAACTGGGGGCACCGGGGGCGGCGGGGGAGCTGCGCAGTCCTTCCTTCGGCCGCCCGGGACAGTGCAATCAGCAGCGCTCATGGCCACGCACCAGCCACTATCGCTGAGCCGGACGACGGCCACGATAGCGCCTATTTTGAGCGTGCCGCTCTCTGGACAGTTCCTGCAGCCCGCAGCTTCTGCCGCCGCCGCCGCCGCGGCCGCCGCGCAAGCCAAGTGGCCGGCGCAATAGGGACGCGCGGTGGCCGGGACGCAGGGCCCCGGGCGGCAGCTGCACTTCCCCGCTGGGCGCCCCGCCCCGGTCCCGGCCAACCCGCCCAATCCTAGACTCTGCCTCTCCTCGGTTTCCTCCCTCCGACCCCTCGCCGTCGACCTCCGCAGCCTCCACCCTCCCGCGCACACCTAGGCGGTCGGAGCAAACTCTCCGCGCGCGCCCGCCAGCCGGGAATAGCTTTCTGTACAGGTAAAACCGAAAACCTAATTTTCCAAAAATGTACCCTGACGGCGCCTGCTCTCAGTACCGTGAGGATGGGAGGGAAATTCTTTGTACATATTTGTATAAAAATTATTGACTTTCCTTTTGGGGTTTTTATTTTTTTAAGAAAAAACGAATTCAGTAGATTTAGAGCTCTGAACTTTCATTTTTTTTGAAGGTTCACTCTCCACAGTTTTATGTGAGAAAAAACAATGTATAGAGACGTTGGGAGATTTTAAATATAAAAATTTTCAAAAGGCGAGAAGTGTCATTCTATTATAAAAGTCTGTTTATATATGAATGAATATATATGGTATTCTAAATGGTATTCCATCGTGTTGTACACAACTTTGTAAATAAATTTTTAAAATGCTCAGCCTAGTGTTTCATTTAGGTGTCTGAGGCGAACGACAAAATTTTAAAATGGTATTTGCATCTCATCTTTCCCAGAAATTCGACAAGTTTGCTAATTCATCATTTGACCGTAAGAAAAATTTAATTGGAGACAAGAAAGAATATGTTAATTTAAATCCTATTAATATTTTTCTTTTAGTTTTTACATAAACTCCGGATGTGGGCAATGATCTTATTCATATCAATTCATGAAATCTAAATGACCAGATATTTCTGTAGATAAAGTAAGCTATTAAAAAATAACCTTACTCTAAACAATTCTTTTAAATTTTTTAAAATTGACTTATATTTTACACAATGAAAATTTCCCAAATGAGAGTTCTTGGTCATTAAAAATATCTTTTCAAAACGTAAATTACAAAACATCCCTTATTTTAGCATTTAAACTTAGGTTTTTGGAATTACGCACTTTGACTGCTTAAGTGGAAGGGGTGAGTAAACCCAGTTGATTTTTAAATGTAAGTTATGGCATTTTGAATTTTGCAGTGGAGTTGTATTCTATAAACCTGGTTAATAATACATAGTTTTATTCTTAAAGAACGAACATTTTCAAATAAGATACTTCTTTTCTATAGCAATCTACAACATAATTTCAATTTCTGAAGCGTTCCTTCGGCTGCCTCCTCTCCCTCCAACCCTCCGTTTTTCTTAAGGCCAGAGAATAGTGTGGCCTTAGTACCCTTTTTAAAACAGGTGCATATTGCTCCCCTTTTTTACTTAAAAAAAAAAGATACGTACACCTTAGGCTTGGTTAGTGTGAAATGAGATCATAGGGCAGAAATGGGGAGCTGACCCTGTAGATGATTTTTAATGTTCATTTCAGCGGTTGCAACCTTAAAAGCAGTAAGGTGCAAATGAAACATCTAGACTCCGGAGGCCGGTTCCCACCACCACCAATATATCCTCAAATGGCATCAATTCTAATTATTTCGTAATTAATTTAGCTGTTACAATTACTTATGCGAAATCGCTTTTCAAAGCTGGAGCGGGTGGCACTACTGTCGGTCCGGCCCTCCGTTCGTCCTGTTTGCAGACCGCCGCCGCGGTCCCTGGCGCCGGCGTCCCCTCCCCGCCTGCTCGCGGAGATGCTTCGAATCCCAGCCTCGCTTCCCTGCCGTCGTCGGCCTGGACGAGGGGGTCGCTTTGAAAGACCCTCCCGCACAAATACAGAATCTTTTCCTGGTAAACGGGAAACATTACTGTGTCTGAGTAAACATTCCCTCTGGATCACGGTCCTAAAATAAAACAGGCTGCTGGGGGTGAGATCCATTTGGTAAACAAGACCCTGATCACCGCGGCGGCGAAGAGCGACCGTGACCTTCACAGAGAGCAGTTTCTGGGCTGCGCGGTCTCCCGGGCGGGTCCCTTCTAGTCTCCTTTTACAAGGAAAACTAAACGGATCTAAATTTGTTTGTGCGTTGCAGCTATAAAAGTAACAAGTTGTTTCACAGTTGTGTCTGGCTAATCGGTTTTTACACAAACAGCAAATGGCACATGATTTGTGCAAACACATAGAGGTTATTTCTAAATATAGCGGACGCTCCTGGGAAAAGGGAAAGGCAGGGCTTCTTGCATTCACTTTTAGCTTCAAGAAGCTGCTGATCCAAGGCTTCTAAATGACATTGGATAACAGGGGCCTCATTCCATTCCTGATCCTTTGTTACTTATAAAATTACTCACTCATATTTCCGCGCATAGCAGCAATACCGACCGAGCCTGCGCCCGCAGCTTGCCACTCAGCCACGAGCGCCGCTTAAGACCCGCAGGGCTCAGCAATGCCGCAGGCTGTGGGGTGCAGGGGAGGAGAGAACCGCCGACAACGTCCAGTTACTTAACTTTGAACTAGCTTGGAGAGAGCCCCCTTCCCTTATGTCTCGGAAGATAAGAGACTCTCAGATCCAGACCCCAAACCGGCAGCAGCTGTTTCAAGTCCTAGTAGATGTCTGGGAGCTAGGCCTGGACGTACCCCTCTGCAAAGCTCTTTTTGGTTTAAGCTTGTTAAACCACGAATGTTTAGAGCAGAAAGGAAAATGCAAATGCCATATATAATGAACGCTAGCACTGGGTGGGGGAGGGCTAGAAACTCCTGACTGTTCGTGGGCACCACGACAAAAGGCACTGAAATCCCCTCTTACGTTGAGTTTTAAAAGCAACACGATTGACGCCCGCTTTTTATTCCACTTAGGCAGGTTTATTTATAACAAAAGGAGGAAGCGGGTTGATTTTTTTTTTTTTTTAATGGGGAGGATTTTAGCTTTTGGCTACACATGAATTTGAACTGCTTTCCTCCAGCTATTTCTAGAAAGTCAGTCTAGTTCCGAGGCCTGTGATCCTTAGAGCAACCCAGGGCGGAATCCCTGAGTGGGGGCGCAATCCCGCACGCAGTTCCTCAGGGAATGGAGAGTGGATCCAGAGGTCCAAGAAAATACGAACAAGAAAAATGCGTGCGTGGCCCGTGCAGGGCTCTCGCTGCAATGACACATGTGGCCTGTGGGGGGCGACGAGCAGATGAAAACTTCACCATTCTCCGAGGGTCCAACTCCAGCCCTCGCAGGCCTCTCTGACTCGGAACCCGCAGACACTCGTGCTCATCCTTTGGGCCTGGGACACACAGACCACATCTCGAGAAGCTGGTTTCCTTGGCCTGCAAGGGACAGAGTCCCGAGGGGAGTTTGTCTTGAAGATTGGGGAGCAATAAAGTTTAGTGATGAGAAAACATCGACTTGGAAGCAATTAAGAGTTATATTTTACGTGGTTTATAGGAAGAGTCTTGGCAGTAAGGGGGGCATGAAAGGCTGTGTGTGTGTGTGTGTGTGTGTTTGGGGGTGGGGTCATTTTAACGTGGGTTCCTTGAAGAACTGTCCTGAGGAGAATGTGATCTGAAAGAAAGCCAGTTCCAGAGCCATGTGTCCATCAGACCCCACCTGTACCTGGGATGGTGGCAAGCTGCAGCATGAAGTAGTGAGTGGACTCCTCCTCGCTGGGGGTGGGGGAGGAGGTTGGAAGGGCATTCTCAGAGTGCCCAGACTGGGTCATGGGTGTGTTTGTGTGTGTATTTCATGGGAGGGGATGACAGGAAGCTGCGGAATCAAAGAGGCCTCGCAGAGAGGGTCCTGAGCAGGGATTAGGCATTTCCTGACTGTGACCTTGGACACAAATTGCTTGGGTTCTTTGAGTCTCTTCATTTCCTTGTCTCTGCAATGAGAACGAGGAGTCTGCTTGCTGCTTGGGCTTGCAGAATTAGGTAAGTTGGTGTCAGTGGAAATTTTTATTTTTAATAAACCGTTAAGAACTAAGAACACGTAAGGACATTTTTGTTTTTGTTTTTATGGCTTCTGGACAGAGAAACAATTCTGTTCAAATACCTCCACCGATTGGCTTGGTTTTGAACAATTGGATTTTAGGTGTGAAAAGCGGGTTTTTCTAAGAGAGGTGGCGGGGCCTATTCCAGCCCTCTGCCTCTTGAAAGGATGGTCCGAGGTGATGTTTTAAAACACGGAGTCTCCTCCCGGTCCTGAGTTCTTCGACCCCGCCCTGGGCCTGCGGAGTAGCACGCGGTGACCACCCACCCTGAGCTCGCACCCCCAGCTCCAGAGGCCTGGCGTGTTGCTTTCCGGCTGAGCGGTCTACTTTGCTGTTTGCCCCTTTGCTTCCACTATCCAGGCAAGTGGGGAAACCCGAGCCCTCCGTTGACAGACTCCCATTAGCGCAAGACACGGCCTCTGGGGCGAATTAGAGGTAACCAGATCCCAAACCCGCGTAAAAGACCACCCTCCCTTTGCCTGCCTCCAACAGTTGGCATCATTACACCCAGAGCCAACTTCTCCCTGAACCATCACCACCCCCTCCCCTTGCCCTCTTAGGAATGTGCAAGCCATTCTTTGCTTCGGGGGCAAAATCAGCCAAGGACTGCGGATGCACAGAACAAAATTTGAAGTGTTGCAAAATCAGTCAAGGAGTCGTAAGAAAGCATTATCTTATTTTATTTCTTGAAGTGGCGTCTTACATCAGAAGTTTTCAAAATAAGAATGAAATTAGTCTCCTCCCCCATTTTAATATAAAACTCTTACCAAAAGCCCTTCTTTTCTAGGTGACTTTGGGCTTATGTACAGTGCTCCATCCTGTTGGGGCGAGGTGAGGAGGGAGCAGGAACATCTTCATTCCTTTGTCCGAATCCTCTGGGGCTGAATTTTGGAAGCATCTTCAGAAAAACAGACCTAGAGAACACCCTCCCCCACTTTTCACAAAAGCCCAGGAGGTCCCGGGACTTCCCCAAGGTCACTCCGCAGGCCAGGTGTAAGCTATGGAAATACTCGGGAAAAAAACTGTCCTTTGCCCAGGGAAGATGTCCCACTTGAGGGAGGGGGGAGGGGGGGAGCTAACAGTGGAGCAAGGAATATTGGGAAGAGTGGAGAGAAGAAAAAAAGACAAACACAAAAGCGCTGGCCCGAGCGGGACTCAGCTCCAGGAAGGGCAAAGAACTAGCCCTAGGGCAGCCCTGCGGCCCCAGGCAGCCGCTCCCGGCTCCCGCTGCGCCCCAACCCGCTGGGCGGTTCTGCTGGGACCGATGACTTGATTCCCTTCTGGCCTCGCGATCTGAGAGGGGGAGAAAGAAGGCGGGAATTCCAGGCCCCAAGCTCCATCACCTCGTGGGTCAGAGAGGCCCCGCCACAGCGCAAGAGTGCCTCGAGTCGGTCCCCACGGGCGCCCCCCAGTCCCCTCCCACGCCGGGCCCACAGCTGCACAAGTCCCACAGTTGCTCGGCCTGTGGGACTCTAGCTCCCCACGCTTAGGGGCGAAGGAATTTGAATTAATTAGGAAGCCACCCTCAAAATGCACCCGCGGTGCAAGTAGAGGGCAGTGGGGCGCGCCGTGGGGCCTCTCCTCCGCGCCCTGTGCAGCGGCACCCCCTGGCCGGGTCTAGGGGAGATCCCCATGCGAAACCAGTCCCCACAGTGTGAACCTGGGGTCTCTGGGAACCAGGGCAAGTTTGCTACACTCTAGTGAGGCCACGGCCCCGTCGAGTCTTAAGGAGTGTCGTGAGGACTCTGAAGACCCGGCCAAAGCGGCAGACGGGTGGGAGTGCCCCAACCCGGGCTCTTCCCCCGGGCCGCCTCCGTGCGCCCGGCCCGCGCCTGCCCGCGCTCTCCAGCGGATCGGCCTTTGGAAGGCTTCTTCGGGATCAGGCCACAGGAACTGCAGGCAGTGCACGTCTCACTGAAGAGGGGGGCTTTGGTTCTTTTCCTCCCTCCATCCCTCCCATCCTCCTCTCCACAGATGGTAAGCGAGGCTCAGTTTTCTCCCAAAGATCAACACATTTTGCCCTTTACCCTTTTCCGCAAGGGGCGCGTGCCTGGGGTCGCAGGGAGCTTTGCTGCCCGCGCCCGAGCAGCCCCGAGCCCTCCACTGCCTGTTCGCTCGCAAGCTCCTCCGGGAAACCCTCCCTGAGCCTCCCAGCTCAGGTTAGTTGCGTCTTCTCGGAGCCCCAGCGCACCCACAGATGATCCGTAGTCACGATGCCTTAGCAAGTCCCTTTCTGCCGAACGTGGCTGGGCACAGGGGGGTGAAGAAAATGATTCTCCTAATACATCACAACGTAGAACCGCGGGAGTGGGATGAGGAACCTTGAAGACTGTTAATTGAGCAAATCAGGTCTTTCGCAAGAGTTTGGGGGACTGTTTTTCCTCCACTTCCTTTTCTTAACACCACGTTAAAAGCATTTATTTGAATCTCCTTCCCACCCTTTGCCTGCTCCATCTTTCTTTAGGCCCTCCCTTTGCCTTTCCTTCTGCTCAGCTCCAGGGGCCCACGCAGCCCATCTGGCTCACCTCTTCTACTTCTGTGACTTTCTAAATTAACTTTTGCTCGTCTTTGGGGGGAAAACAAAAGCCTTTATTAGAGATCTAAAAAGTAAAGATACATCATTGGTTCACAATTTAATTGAATTTTCTGGAATGTTTTCTCTCTATTGTGAAATTAGCTGAAAACTCCTCCCAAACTGAAATACCAGTAGCTCCGCCTCCCACCTAATGAAGAAAACCTCTCTAGAGTATCTTCTTCAGCCCGCTGCTGCTTCAGTTTTTGCAGTACAAGAGGAATCACTACCTCGCAAAACAATCCATTGCACTGAAAGCATCTTTGTGAGAGTGTCTTTCTTTAAAAAAATTTTTTTTATTTATTTCTTTTTAGAAGGGAAGGGAAGGAGAAAGAGAGGGAGAGAGACATCAATGTGTGGTTCCCTCTTGTGCGCCCTCTACTGGGGACCTGGCCCACAACCCAGGCATGTGCCCTGACATCAAACCAGCAATCCTTTGATTTGCAGGCTGGCACTCAATCCACTGAACCACACGAGCCAGGGCCCCCACCAACAGTAGTTTTAATGTAGAAGCCACAGTAAATTGTTTGTGTTTCTAAATAAAGATACTCAATACATGATAATGTCACCTTTAATATTAAAATCTAAGCAAATGACTCTCACTTCTCTATATTTTACTAAAAAAAATAGAAAGACACTCGTCCTGGCTGGTGTGGCTCAGTGATTGAGTGCCAGCCTGCAAACCAAAGGGTTGCTGGTTTGATTCCCAGTGAGGGCACATGCCTGGATTGCAGGCCAGGCCCCCAGTAGGGACCCCATGAGAGGCAACCACTCATTGATGTTTGTTTCCCTCTCTTTTTCACTCCCTTCATCTCTCTCTAAAAATAAATAAAGAAAAAAAATATTTTTTAAAAAACTACTGTTAGTGGGGAAAACTGAGCAAAAGCTAAAGCTTTGAAAAAGGATCAGTATTTTGTATTAAGTCAACATGTTCCAGGACAGTCCATGAGCTTTGCTCTGAGACCCCTTGTTACTTACCACCTCACCTAGGGTTGGGTTCAGACTACACTGGTGGTAAGTCTACGGACAGTGGTTAGAATCTCATGTTCTTTTCTCTCTCTCTCTCATTTTTAGCCAAAAGAAAGCATTTTTAAAAAGTTAAACAAATCATTTAAACTCTCATTTACCACATGAAACTAGGATCTAGGATGTCTTCCCTGAGAAATATTCATGTAGATTCTACCATTTAATATAGAGAAAAAGAAAAGAAGGAAAATCTCAGATTATTTGGTCACTGCCCTCCAACTGGGATCAAGATAATAAACTCTTTGGTGTTATACACTTAATGTATTCTTTTTCAAATTTATATCTAGTTTGTGTGGTCCCTATTGATTTAGACTTCCTCTCCATGTTTTTTTAAAATTGATGAGAGAGAGAAAAAGAAAGAAACATCACTCTGTTGGTCTGTTTTTTTATGCATTCAGTGGTTGCTTCTTGTATGTACCCTGACCTGGGATCAAACCCACAGCCCTCATATCAGATGACGCTCTAACCAATTGAGCTAGCTGGCCAGGACTTTGATTTAGTCTTTGTATAGCCCAGTGAGCTTCTTTCTTTGCCATTGTTATAGATTATACCAGTAAACCATCTCTCAATTCTACCATTTTGCAAATGTAAATGTTGGTTACAAGAGCAAGGTGGTATCTAGATCAGCACAAATTAATCACAAACACTGAAACCTCTGCTTTATTGATGGTACTTCAACAGTATCACCGTTCCACATACATCAGGAATTATGACGGTATGATAAAGTTGCTCTTGTTGCTGGAGGGAATTGAGTGCAGGAGTTAATAGATTGGATTAAAAGACAAGACTAATTCCTAGTCTCAGTCTTGACATTGAACTTGGAAATATCTGATCGACTCTGTATTTGCCCATATAAAGACCACTACTAAAAATTTAGCTGAGAGGAAGAGAGGACAGAGAGAAATTATACTGTTATAACTATCATTTCAAAATTTTAGCCAACAGATCTTTTTGAGTAACTGTTTAAAAATTTAGAGATTTTTTTAAACCTTAATTTCACCTTTGTCTTGATTTAAGATCTCTGCTATTTCAAGATATCTGTCATTCAGACCTCCAGAACTTTGATGACTCCTTTACTCTGATATTGCTGGTTCATATTATAGTCCAAGGTAGGGGACTGAAACCGCCATACCATCACCACCCATGGGGCCCCAGGAGTAACTTGAAGAAGCTGCACGGGACACTGTTAGTGAATCAATCCACTTAGAGAACCATTGTCTTGGTGCAGTATATTCAGTATACGTACTTAATGGGTTACATTTGTTTCTCTGTTGCTTTAAAATAGTCTTATGTAAATGAGATGAAGTGTGAGAAAAAACTTAAGTTATAAAAGCTGAAAATTTACCATGCAAGAGATAGCTATACTATATTTTCTTTTTTTTTTTAATTAATTTATTTATTTTTAGACAGAAGTAAATGAAGGGAGAAAGAGATGGGGAGAAACATCAATGTATGGTTGCATCTCACGTGGCCCCCCTGGGATCCTGGCCTGCAACCCAGGCATGTGCCCTGACTGGGAATTGAACTGGCAACCCTTTGGTTCAAAGCCTGTGCTCAATCCACTGAGCTACACCAGCCAGGGTGCTATACTGTATTTTCAAAGTTGATTTCCTTGCTAGGAAATATGTATAATTTGAGATGTAGAATGATATTCTGGAAAGAGCATGGGTTTTGAATCTGATTGTCCTAGGGTCAAATCTTGGTTCTGCCATTTCCTAGGTATGAAATTGATCAAAGTTATTTGGTCTCTCTGAATCTCAGTATTCTCAGCTATAAAATGGGGATCACAATATGAAGATTTCCTATGATAATATATTTGGAGTGATAAAAATGGTGGCCATTATTACTTTACAGTTTTGCTGATTTTACAGCAGTCATATTTTCATGACGCTACCTTTATTTTTTTCTTTGATATATATCAATAGCTGTCACATTTCATATTTAAAAATGAAGTTGCTGAGAACACTGTTCCTTCCATCTGTTTGAGCTACGTATCATTTTTGTGTTCTCAGAACTTAACAAATGTGAAACAATTTACTCTGTAGTGCCACTTGGTAAATCACTTTTTCACTTTCAGGATATTTTTCAGTCTTGTGGATGAGAGTTCTTGACAATAGTCATTAAAGATATGATAGCACTTTCACAAGAGCAAGGACATGTGCCTTATGTCTTTGCTGAGCTCTGGTCTAGGTGGACTAATTTTAACATTTTTCTAAAACCACACTAGGATTTCACTAGAAGTTGCTATCTGCCTAGATTGGATCTGATTAGGCAAATACATAATTCTGAACTTGTAGAGACGGCCTGTTACACTAGCAAGTTAATGGGAGGAGACTGTAGAGTTCAAGGAGGATAGGACAGAAGTCAGCCAACTGGGGTTTGATGCCTGGTGACAGTGGCTAAGTCACTTAAAACTGTAAACATCAGATTATGATAATCTAGTGGAGACATTATATGTCTGTTTAGTTTACTCAAATTAAACCAGACATCACTCCAGAAGTAAGAGAGAGAGAGAGAGAGTGTGTGTGTGTGTGTATGAGAGAGATAGATGAGAGAGAAAGAGAGAGAATGAATGACCATTTAAATGTTAAGTTGTTCTGAATTCTATTCAATGAGCACGAGACACAGGGAAATGAAGCAAGGGTAGCATGAAGTCAGATATTTCACAGTTAGTCTCAATTCCTTTTTGCCATTTACAGTGTAAGCATCTTGCTCCAGAAAATGGGATGGGATCTCAGTGTTTAAAGATATCGCCCTTACTTTTTGTAGAACATGGTGCCTAAGCGCAAGCCAGCAATTGCATCCAGAACTCAACCTGTCCTAACATTGGAGGAAAAGCAGGCTTTTAGGTTAAGGAAGAGGCTATGGCCAACTAGCTCAGTTGGTTAGAGGATTGTCCCGATATGCTAAGGTTGCAGGTTCAATCCACATGAGGACACATACAAAAAAATCAACCAATGAATGCATAAATAGGTGGAACAAAAAAGTGATGTCTCTCTGTCTCTCTCTCTCCCCCCCCCCAAACTCAATAAAGAAAAAAAGCGTTTTGAAAAAAAAGTGTTTTTAAAAAAGATTAAGAAAGCTGGAGCTACACCAAAAACTTAAACATGTATCTGCCTTTTGACCCAGCAATCCCACTTCTGGGAACCAAAAACACTATTTTGAAAGAACATAAGCACCCCTATGTTCATTGCAGCATTATTTACAATCGCCAAGAAATGGAAGTAGCCAAAGTGTCCATCAGTAAATGAGTGGATAAAACAACTGTGGGACATTTACACAATGGAATACTACTCAGCCGTAAAAAAGAAGAAAATTGTACCCTTTGCAACAGTATGGATGGACCTGGAGAACATTATGCTAAGTAAAATAAGCCAGTCAGAGAAAGACAATCACCATATGATTTCACTCATATGTGGAATCTAATGAACACACTGAACTAACAAGCAAAATAGAGACAGACTCGTGGATGGACAGCAGGACGACAGCTAAGTAGTGGGGACAATGGGGGTGTGGAGGGATTGAGAAAAAAGGACTCGGACAGGGACAACAGTGTGGTGATTATAGGGCAGGGCAGGGCAGGGCAGGGAGGAGGAGGGTATAAGGGTAATGGGAAAGATACAGTTAAAAACAGAGATGGTATGCTTGTATATTGTATGGGCAAATTGGAGGGCTTTGGGACTAATTTTCATTATGCTTGATTTTTTTACCTTATATGTTACTTTAGAATCTAACTGCTGTGCAAAATGCAATTTGCAATGCAATATCTGCCTTACCTAGGTTGTTCTTGGAATCAAATAAGATAATATGTTAAAGTGCTTTGAAAAAATTCAGTGTTATAAAATTAAAATGCTTCTGTCTGCTGGACAAGACTTGGCCAGGAGTCCATTTAAATGATTTTACTCTGAGTTTTCACACCAAAAGTGAGTTGTTGCAGAGCACAGGACAACAATCACAACACTAATAATAAGGATGGGAGCTAAGAAGATTAACTGACCACTTACCACATGTCAGGAAATGTGTTCACTGCTTTAAGTGGATTATCTCTATCAGATGGTGCTGTGGGAGGTATGCTTCCCCTTAGATTTCTGCCTCCAGTCTCTCCTAGGGTATGTCAGTTTCAAATATTACACACGCTTTCTGGGAAGCTTTCACATTATTTGCGTGTGTTTATCTCTCTGTGTGTGTATACTCAAGTAATTTTCTTCTTGTTATACAGCTGAATTTAATAACTAAGAGGTGCTAGGTGAGAATGTACTTATTTCCTATCCAACCTGTTTCCAGTGGGGAGGAATTTTCATTAGAGGATATGTGAGCCTTTCTCTCCTACTCCCTCCTCCCCTGAGGGAGGGAGAATGGTTTATCTGATTGGTGAATTTGGAAGAGGGCACGGGGAAGGCATTTGGGGATCAGCCGCTCCTGCATGTTTGGGACGTGCCTACTTGCAGAGAGGAGTCATTTTGGTTTTCAGCCTCTGCCAAGCCATGGCCTTGGTGGAATACGTTCTGTACTTGTGGTTGAGGTCCGCAACTGTTTTTCGCTGCCTGTGACTGGGTGAGTAAGTCTGACTAGTTCAGCAACGATTAGCAAGTCCACCTGGTCACACATCATTCACTTTAGCTTTCATTAGAAATAGAGCTAATATTTCCTATCTCTGACTCCTGTGTCTGCTTCTCAATTGGTTCTAAATTTAGAGGGAAAAGAGAGGGGTCATGGGGGGAGGGAAGGGGGTGTAAGAGGACTAAATGGTAATGGCAAAAATACAATAAAGACTCATTAAAGAAAAGAAAAGGGCTATGAATTAACTACTTACAACTGTAACAGGAGGCAATGTAAGGAGTGGGGAAGACCACAGGAGTGGAAATGAGATTGCTTAATTTCGAATTCTAGCTCCACCCCTCGCCAGCTATATTACCTTGTGCAAGTTGCTTCCACTGTTTTAGTTACCTTGTCTGTAAAATGGTGCAGATGGTACCTGCCCTTGTAGAGCTGGTGAGAGGATTAAGTGAGTCATACATATAAAGTGTTTTTTTTAATATACAAAGTGTTTAGAGGAGTCTTGTGTGTATAACAAGCATTCAACAATTGTTAGCTTTTCTTATTATATTAATACTAGTCTCTCAAAAGTATACAATCTAAATGTTTGTAAATAATTTGCTTTTAGCTTGTAACTTCCCTCCTTAAAATTGTTGATTCACTGGCCATCAGCACGGGGGCCTTCTCCTGTGCTCCAAGCACAAAACGTTGGCCTTGCTTCTCCCTTTTCCTCTACCTGCTACACTCTGCAGGGATGGGACTCACCGCGGCATTCTTCGGGGATACTTTTAAACTTCTTTCATGAGGTTTCTAGGCCAGCCCACTGTGATCACTGGTTTTGAGAGTCCCGTAGCACTTTGCCCATCCTGTCTGCCTGAGGAACTACCTGTGTGCTGTCATAGGTGACCGCATGCTGAATAGGGCAGGATTTTTGAAAAATAGACAGAATCATAGAATCACTTGAATGGCTCTTGTTAGGGTGCAAACATGTTGCAGTAATATTTGTGGGAGAGTGTTCAACATTTAATAAAGGAAAATTTCATGTAGAAAAGTTGAAAGAATTTTGTGCACACACACACAAAAAAACCCACGTATATACTCACCATTTTACTTCCTTCATCACATAATTGATCCAGCTATCCATCCTTTGGTCTATCCATCAGTTTATCTTACTTTTCTCATGCATTTCATAGTTGGGTGTTGCAGTAATTTTTTGAAATTACCTTTGATTCTTTCTGTGGAATTTCCTGCAACTCCTTTATTTCCTCCCAGAGAAGCGGAAGCAGTGTTGTGTAGTGAACAGAATCTGGAACCCGATTGCCTGGGCTTGAAATTCAGCTCTCTCGCTGACCAGCTTGTGGCCTGTGTAACCTTAATTTGTGTCCTCATCTGTAACAAGAGAATAACAACAGTACCTACCTCATGAAACCAGGGATATACATGTAAAATGCTTACAACGGTGTGTAGAACACATATTAACTCATTTAATTCTCACCCAAACCCCACAAAGTACCATTATTACAAAACATAGTGATATTAGCTATTGTATTATTATTTGTTATAGCAGAAATTCATAGAGAAAAAGCGTCTCTGCTTAGCTTTTGAATTTTCCTGGAGTAGCTCAGTTGGTTGGGCATTATCCTGAAAACTGAAAAATGGATGGTTTGATTCCTGGTCAGGGCACATGCCAGGTCTCTGAGTTTGGTCCTGGCCAGACTCATGCAGGAGGCAACCAATTGATGTTTCTCTCTCACATCACTGATTTTCTCCCTTTCTTTCTCCCTCCCTTCCCCTCTCTCTAGAATCAATTAAAAAAGAAAAAGAAAGAAAGGAAAAAATTAAACAGATATTATGAAGTTCATGGCAAAAAGGGTATTTGGGGAAGGAAGGCTTTTTGTAAGAAACTCTGGACTCTTTGCCTGTCAAAAGCCTAAATGTTTGAAAAAAAGTTTGTCATGAACAGTTGGTTTTGGAACAAAAGGTAGAGTCTCACCTGTAACCTTTCTTAGCCTTGGGCAGGGGAGAGGAAGAGAACCGGGGAGAAGAAGATGAGGGTGTCTAGGGCCTTCCCTAAGCCAAGCCGGTGCTCAGAGTTGGGAATAAATGCTCCTCTGCATAGATTTGGAGATTTGAAAGCAGAGGAGAATTGTGCTTCCTGTGAAAAAATTTTTTGGCTCTTCCATGCAATCTTTTTTTTTTTAATTTTTAATTTATTGCTTTAGAGAGAGAGAGAGATGTGTTGTTGCACTTATTTTGTATTCATTGGGTGATTCTCGTATGCGCCTTGACTGGGGATCAAACCTGCAACCGTGGTGTATCAGGCGATGCTCAGCTGAGCTGCCCGGGTGTGGGCTCCTTTTTTTTTCTTTAATCCCATCTCTCTCTTCCATTCAAAGCAGGACTTATCATTCGCTGCCTCAAGAAAGGATCATACGAAGCAAAATAAGTTAAATTTTTCACTTTTGGGCACCAAATCAAAGACATGACAAAACAAATTAAAAAAATATATATGTTTGGGTGAGTACAACTGTTTCTGGTTCCAGAGAAGAAACAAATTTTCTGGACTGAAAGAGACGGACAGTCCCAGGCAAACGAAGACAGTCGGTCATCCTAGTTAGTGGTCTTCTGTTTCTAAATATACTTGGTATTTACAAAATAAATTATTATCAGGTATATTGAAGACTCTCATTCAGTATTCTAGTAAGAAAGACAAGGCTGGGTGCTGTTTCAGTGTTCTTACTATGGACGACGTAAGCGGGTAGCTGGAACTCCCCACATTTCTAGGAGGGATGCTTTATTTGTGCATTTCTGACTTGAATTAATTGCAACTTTCAATTACTTCTGTTTTTGCTTTTTAATTTAAAATTATTGTTCTAAGCATTCACATGAATAAGCTATATAAAAATAATTCAGACATATTATTATTATTATTTTTTAAGATTTTATTTATTTATTTTTTTT
>PVJI01020119.1:0-29661 GCA_004026765.1 Micronycteris hirsuta | reverse complement strand
TCCTTATTCTTGACCTTGGGTAATGTTATTATGATGTGCCTTGGTGTGTTCCTCTTTGGGTCCCGCTTCTTTGGGGTTCTCTGAGCTTCTTGGATTTCCAGGAAGCCTATTTCCTTTGCCAGATTTGGGAAGTTCTCGTTCATTATCTGTTCAAAAATACGTTCAATTTCTTGGTGTTCCTCTTGTCCTTCTGGCAGCCTTATGATCCGGATGTTGGGTCGTTTCCAAATGTCTCTGAGGTTCCTGAGTCCCTCCTCATTTTTTTGAATTGTTGTTTCTTCCTTCTGGTCCACCCCATTGGTTTGAGTTCCAGCTTCCTTTTTTTCCCCTATTGGTTCCCTGTAAATCTTCCTCCATTGTCTTTATCGTATTGTTCATCTGTTCAACTATTTCTTCCAGTTTTGTGAGCATCCTGATTACCAGTGTTTTAAACTGGGCATCTGTTAATTTGGCTATCTCTTTGTCCGTTAGTTGTAATTTGTTCTGATCTTTCATTTTGGCCATTTTCATTCTTTTTTATCTCGGCGCACCTGTCGGAGCCTTAGGTGTTTGTCGGTGCCTGGCAACCTGGGTCGTTTTTTTGTGACGTTTCCTCTGGGGGCAGGGCCTGGGAGGGAGCAATGGCGTCTGCCATTCACCGCCACTCCCTATCACCCTCTGCTCCCCAGTTCCCCACTGCCTTTTCCACCAGTCTCGGCCCTGCTGGTTCCCACTGGCCTCTCTGGTTACGCCGCCGGCCTGCGAGGTTCACCCGTTGCTCGGGGTAGTGTTTTGTTTAGGCGCTCTCAGGGTGAGTTCCTCCGGGCAAACTGCCTCTCACTCCGTTCCTCTGCTCAGTTCTGCCCCGCTTACCGGCCTGGATGTACGTCCTCCCCAACTTCCTGGGTGTCGGACTTCCCTTCAGTTCGATTCTGTCCGTTCTGGTTGTTTATTTTTCGCTATTGAGTTCGTTGTTTAAACTCTCTGGCTGTGAGCGGCGGTGCAGTGCGTCCACCTATGCCGCCATCTTGGAGGAAGTCTACCTAAATACTGGGATGGTAGAACCAAACCCTCAAACCAGGAAAAGTCTTCCTTCCATCCTCCTGATGGAAGGAGGGCCAGCGGGAGTCGTGGTTGTTCCGGTTCATGCCTGGGGTAGCTCAGCTGAGGACTGCAAAACATAGAATGTACTTTTTCCCTGGGCTGCGTGTTCCTGGCTTGACTTCCGTCACTTGTATAACAGTGATATTATTTGTTAGAACAGCAAAGATTGCTTCAGAAAAGGCCGGAAGTCCCTCCTGGGATTGGGTCCCCAGAGTTCATATCTCAGAATGTGTCATACTAATGCTGAGTCAGCTGCCGACCTCAAGAAAATTTCTGTGCATCGAGGTGTGTGGTAAAACACCAGGCAGTTCTCGCGGAGACCCCGTCCCCGGGGACTCCTAGTCCCGCACCAGCCCTGCTGCCTATCTGGAACCTGATGGGCAAGGGCGGGAACCTGTCCAAGACGTAACAGCTATTCACCAGGTTGCTGTTGCCCATTCCCAGTTGTTCCAAACCCTGCGCCTTTCTGTCACAGTTCCCACCAGACTGAGGGTGGTTCCCTGCTGCAGACCCCTGCCTGGCATTTTTGGCACCCCTGTGGGCCCCACGGCCAACGTCTCTGTCCCGTCACAGTCTGTGCAGCAGTCAACAGCAGGCCAGGCACATGACGGCTGTCTGATAAGATTCTAACGACTCCGTTGACTGTGGGACGTCGCAGCACGAGCCATTACTCGCTGCTGTGGTGACGCTGGTGTAAGCCAGGTGACTGTTCTGTGTCATGTAAATTCCAGCACACACAGTTTTGTACGGTACATATGTTGTGCTTGAGAATGATGATAAATGGCTGTCAGTGGTTTATGTATTTACTATATTTTTCATCATTATTTTGGAGTGTTCTCTTTCTACATGTAAAAAGAGTTGGCTGTGAACCAGTAGCTGCGTTACACTGCAGCAGCTTCACATGTCTCTTGATTGCATCATTTTCTCTTGTACTCGATTTAATCTCAAGTGATTTTGTGCTGTAACAGGCCGCGCGGGCTGGTAGCCCGAGAGCAGCGGGCTTTACCATGTAGCCCGGGTGTGCAGTAGGTGGTGCTATCTCGTTTCGTGTCAGTGCACACCATGACATTTGCACAGTGAGGAAATTGCCTAGTGATGAGTTTCTCAGAGCGTATCCCTGTTGTTAGGCAGCACCGACTGTACTTGGAACAATCAACAGCATAGCAGGACAGTCGCGCCTCCCGGGCCGTTGAGGCTCCTTCTTGTTTCTCCCAAGTGCTCCACCAAGATGTAGACTTCCTCCAATTCCCTGGGAAACACACCCTTTTACAGTGGGTGGACAATCTCTCACTGAGCTCAGTTGCCAAAGTGGTGTCTGTCGAGGATTCCATTTATTTGCTACGACAGCTACCTGAAAGAGACGCAACATCTCTAAAGAGAAGTCACAATTATTTTAGGCACTGCTCATTTCCTAGATCATAATCTAAGCATTGAAAGTAGGTATTCAACTATCTCCAAAAAGAAGCTAATCTAAGAATTCCCCAGACTCGCAACTAAGCAATAGCTTAGAGTCACAGATTTTTAGGTCTAGCTGGCTCTTGCAGACTATGGTTCCTAGTTTTTCTCATTGGCTTCCCTACTCTATGAATTCACTAAAACTTCAGCGAACAGGAGCCCTTCCTGGGGCAGACGAAGCTGAGCAGGCCTGTGTAAGACTGCAGTGGCACTGTCCAGACCACCCGTGCTGAGGTGGCCTAGCTCTTCAGAACCTTTCACCATATTTGTGCATGAAGGAGATGACCGGGCCCTGGGAATGCTCACCTGAGAACATGGCAATGAACATGGGCCTAATGCCTGTCATAGTGCCTATCCTCGCAGACACCCAGGTTCAGTTGGCTGGTGCCCATCCCAACTGCCTATAGGTAGGTACAGCTGCAGCTGCAAAGTGAGTAGAAGTCTCTGGGGATTTCACTCTAGGAAATGACACTTTTTTTTTACACATTCCACAGGCTGCCTAAAGTCTTCTCAACCCTGAGTTGACTCAGCATTTCTCCGCATGCAGACTCACCTCCTCTGAGATCCTTCTGCCGTCATCACGTAAACTACGGCTTGCACGTCACAATGTTGATATTCCTGCCACGTTACTACCCCTGACTAAGGTGAGCACCATGACTGGGAGGTAATAATGTCCCGTTTTGTGACACTATGCGCAGACTTACAATACACCCCTTTACTCACCTGAATCTAATTTTGTTTGTTGACGGTTCATACTGTAAAAATGAAAAGGGGGGTTTCCAAGCTGGTTATGCTGTTACTACCCAGTATGAACTACTTGGAAAAGAAATGCCCTCAAGCTCAGTTGGCCCAAAGCGAAGAGGCCTGTGCTTTTGCCGGAGCGCGCCAGTCACCAAAAGGATGCATTGCTAAGATTTACTGAGACCGGTGTGCCTTTGAGGTCATCCATCATGTTGGGTTGTCATGGAAACAAATGGGTCTTCTTGTTTTACAAGGACCCCAATAAAAAATGGGCAACAAGTAAACAAACTTCTTACTGCTATTCTATTACCCTCTGAAGTTACTGTCACCAAAACTGAGACTTACACTAATAGGACTGAGCCTGAGTGTCAGAGAAATGCCCTCACTGACTGTCACGCAAAGGCAGCAGCAACAGGATGTAGAAAGGTTGTGACACATGTGGATAAAGTCTGTGCTGCTTCTGCTAAAACAAGCACGGACTTTTGCCATGATGATGTCCTTGCAACATGAATTAGAGAAATCAGGCTGAGCAAACAAGGGCTGTGAATTAAATGAACAGTCCGGACTATGGGAAATCCAGATGGCTGCTTGGATCTTCCAGGCTCCCTGGCAAACCCCATTTTTTGATTTTTGCATTCCTTCACCCACCACGGTGCAGTTAAGATGACTTCAAATTATAAAGAAACATTGGCGGGGAGTCTTCCATAAAATTGCAAAGACAGTTCACCACCAATGTCTGACTTGCCAGGTCTATAATCCTGGTAAAACTATTTTTTGTCCCCAGAAGTCTCAAATCTCTTCCCTCTGGACACTTAGAACACCTGCAGCTGGACTGCCACTTAGTAAAGGTCACCAATATGTCCTTGTTACTGAATGTATGTTTTCCCGACAGGTGGGAGCCTCTCCTTTCTGCAAGGCCGATGCCCTCACAGTGGCCCAGAAACTGGTGGAAAACGTGCTTCCCGCTTGGGCTATATCTCCCACAACCTCCAGAGACTGAGGCACCCACTTCACTGGGAAAATCGTTAGAGCCTTAATAAAACCATTACAAACTTTGGAATTATCACTGTCTCTATCACCAGGCAAGGTTGAGAGAACTGATTAAAATCTCTAAACTTGTCGAAACTACTGGGCTCCCTTAGCCTAAGGTGTTGCCTCTGGTCTTGCTGACCGTTCACAGCAGCCTGTTTGGGAAACCAAGTTATTCCACATGACATAGTCACCAGTAGACCAGTGTATGCTGGTGTGCACTTTCTGCCGACCCCTTGTTATCTCATGCTAATAAGTCTCAAAGTGTTACACTAAAGCCTGTCATTGACGGGTTAAAAAGCTTTTCCAGATTTCGGTTCAGGGAGTCCTGTTGGCCACGGTCCGGAACGTGGTGACTGGGTGTTCTAGAAATGTCACCAGAGGAAGACAGCCCTGGACCCCACTGGAGGGGACCTTACTGAGTGCTCCTGACCACTGTCGCTGCTGCACAGTTAAAAGGCATTTAGACTTGGGTCTACATCTCACAGCTAAAGGAGGCTCCATCTGATGCCCGGCCCTGCACGGGTGCTGGGGACCTTAGAATCAGAATGACAAGGAGGAGACTAGCCAACATCGACTCAAGATACTGGACCAAGACTTCATAGTTTACCGAACCACGGAACCCTTTACTTGTCTTTCTTTCCTTTGCTCTGGCATTGCCTGGAAAGATAACATCCTCATCTGTACCTCCCAGGCCATTGCTAAGGGGGTAACCTTCACATGGCAAGACTTGTCATTAGAGATTCTGCTCTATCCATGATGCTAAAGACACCTGTTACTCCCTGTGACCAATTTCTCTTCTATCTCAGTGTCACCACAACCTATGATTGACACTGCCACCCCACAAGTCTCTTAGCAAGTTCAATTTTTACGGACAGAACATCCAGTGCCTTGTTTTCACCTTTCTCTGATTACAACTGTACTTGCCTAATTAGACACAAATACCTCTGGAACTCTTAGTACATTTGCACCCCGATGTTTGCATGATTATCTAAATCAGATCTGCCCCCAATCACAAGAAGATCTCACCAGCAGCACCCATCTTTGCAAGGGATTTAGAATAGCTCTTTATTCAGGATAGATTTACTTCCCAAGTGCGCTGAAAACTTGACCGACTCTTAGCGTGAGTGGGCAAATGTAACAATTCATCCTAATGAATTAATTAACAGTGCCAGCTTAAGGGGAATGTTTGTGCCCCAAGAGGGTTGCCTTTGTTTTGGTCATTATGATTCTCCTTGGGCCTATGAGTGTGTAGATGGCCGGCGCAAAACCAAGCAATGCCTCTGAAGTTATTTATCTGTGCCCTAACCTGTGCACAAATGAACTGAGCTACTCTGTCGGTTGATTCCCCTGAATTTACATCCTGGAGTTTTAAAAAAAAGATCTACCAGGAGGCATTCATGATTCAGGATTCTTCTGTTGGCAGGGCCCCACTTCCCTGGTTAGGAGTAAATGTAAATGAGGTTGTGATCAGGGACATCTCCTTAACACTTGAACACGTCGCAGAATCCACTGCTAAGACAGTAGTTGCCCAACAACAACAAAGAAATCCTCAGACTCTCTGGGAAAAGTTGTTCTTAATAATAAAATAGCCCTTGATTATCTTTCAGCAGAACAAGAAACTGTGTGCTGTAACCAGCCGCCCCTGCGACCCCTGGGGAAGCTGAAACTCAGTGGTGTAAGATCACTGAGCAAGCCACTTGGCTTAAAAGGGTGACTCCTTCAAAGGGGTCTTTCTTTTACTTATTTGATTTCCAATGGTTTGGGTCTGGGGACCATGGCTCTGAACTTAGATGACCAGTTCACATTGGTGGTGAACTGTCTTTGCAATTTTCTAGAAGACTCCCCGCCGATGTTTCTTTATAATTTGAGTCATCTTAGTTGCACCATGTTGGGGG
The DNA here is from genome assembly GCA_004026765.1 of Micronycteris hirsuta. Lineage (NCBI taxonomy): Eukaryota > Metazoa > Chordata > Mammalia > Chiroptera > Phyllostomidae > Micronycteris > Micronycteris hirsuta. The sequence goes on along the minus strand of PVJI01020119.1, from coordinate 23,455 downwards.
AAGGAATGCAAGAATCAAAACTCCAAACTTTGGGAATTATTCTTGCTTATAATAATCATAATAGTCTCCTTGGTGTGCTGTATTCTCCCCGAAGCTTTAAATGCATGTTTACAGCTGCTAACCACCAAGCCAGTGATCTCCCGAAGGCTGGAACACCAGAAAAGGGTTGAAGAAAGTGACTGACTAAAAAATTGTGAGCCTGCAGTCATGACCTGTGAGCACCACAGACACTGAGCAAAAAACAGCATGACCTGTGAGTGACACACACAGAGGATATAAAAGCTGTGGGACCACAGAGCCGTAGCTGAGAGGAGCACTGACCCCTTAAACTTAGGTCGAATCTGGCAGTGAGGCTGAGAGTCTGATCAAAGTGGGGAGGTTATTTAAAGGAGACAATAGGCCCCAAATGGAGTCACCTGTGCTTAGCCCCAGGCCAGCAAGCGAAGACTTCGTGCCTAACCTAACTGCAGTTTGAGCCTCTCCAGGGAATGTGATCTTTAACCAGTTAATCTGCAATTACCTGGTCAATGCCAGGGAGGTAATCAACCTGACAGAACCCTTCTGTCTCCCACAGGTAGATGACCTTGCCTGAAACAATCCAACCTTTGCTAGAAACTTCCTTTTCTTGTGCCCTTCTGCCTAAAAAAGACTTTCATTTTGCACAGCCTTTGGGCTCCTTTCTGTCTGCTGGAAGGGAGGCTGCCCGACTCATGCATAGGTGAGTAAAGCCAACTGGATCTTGACATTTACTCAGCTGATTTTTTTTAACACTGGTATCTCTCACTTTCCTCTCGGGGGCTCCTGTTCACCCACAGGAGCTCACTAGTCATCTGACCAGTGGGCAAGCCTGGGAACGAGGGAGACAACACCACATGGGGCACCTGATCAGTGGGCACAGGAGCCAATGGATAAACACATTCCACTTCTGTACTTAAGTCGGAAGAGTCTGAGGTGCATTCTACAGTTTCTCAGAGGCTTCCCAGCAGGATGAAACCTCAGTCACCCACAGCAGTGACCAGCTTTGTCTTTCCACCTTGTCTTCCCTGTTCAATCTCCCAGTGCCAACCCGACACTTGTTCATCGGAGCCACTTCGCAAAATTACTGTCTTCACTAGGCCTTCACAGCAGAAAGAACACAGGCTCAGATGGTCATACTGTCTATGTGTCGGCCTTTCCTCTTAGCTTCTCTCTCTCAGTGTGTTTTATATGTAAATATGAAGTTGTCGGTAATCTCATTTCTTCTTCATATCTCCTCCAAGTTAAGAGGTCTCAATATCAGATTATCCCACAGTTTCTCTCTCAAGGAACTCTTAGACTTTGCTCTTTAAGTATGTATTTGGCTCCTGCTTGGCCAAGCTGATTACTACTGTTTCTGTATATATCAGCAAAACCCGAGAATCACATCACTTATTACAGAAATTCTCTTAGAGTTACAATGTTTATATTGCATCCCTACAACTGGTAGAGGAAGGATATTAAATCTATTCAAGTTGGAAACTGTCAGTTGGAGGGCTGCAATGAACCTCTGTATTTTAGGGTGCAGGCTGTCCTTTAATTCTGGAAGCAACTTTTTGATGCACATTTCACTGATGTTCACGCACCTACCACCCCCTGCATTATGGTATTATAAACAGTAAAGTAAATGAACAAACAGGACAAAACAAATTCAAAGCTGCAGACAACAGACCGTGATGACGAGAGGGCAAGGGTTTGAGAGGAGAACAAAGTGGGAAGGGGGTCGGTTGCGTGGTGACACATGGGAGCTAGACCTCTGGCGGTGAGCACGCTGCAGTGCACGTGGCTGTCGAATCATAACGTACCTCTGAAATTCTATGACGTTATGAACCAATGTTGCCTCAATGAAGAAAGTCCTTGCCATTCTGGGGATGGGGACAAAAGCAGGTATGTACAAAATAGCAGTGGACATTAAATGATAGTAAGTTTTATTATTAACTGTCATTATAGTTACTTACATATGTGTAAATGGGGTCCATTAAATTAGTCTCCTTACTTTTATGTTTTTGATAGTTTTCTTAATATAAATTTTTGTTCTAAGTGCAAACATTTTTGAAGAAATTATATAAATTTATTGAGTGATATTAGGAACTAAAAGGAGAGAGATGACATGTTTATAGGTTTAAAAATAAATGTTAGTTCTTCCCCAGCTGCGCCCCGGTAGAGCATGCCCCAGTGATTTCAGCAGCGCCCTGCTGGCTATTTCCTTGCAGGTTCCATCAGCGTTCTGTGGGGTCCCTGTCCCAGGCAGCCGCTCCCGGAACCAGCCTCGTCTCCTGGCTGTGAGCCGCTGTCTCAGTGCAGCCCGAGAACGTCACCGTGGGCTGGCTGCAACCACTCCTTCCAGTGAGGTCTGAACCCCAGTCTTGGGTCCAGGGCCTCCTTGCAAGTTTATCTGTTCCTTGGACAACCTCCTTCAGCCCTTGGGCATTCTTTTGAGTTCTCTTTTAGGCCCTTTTCATTGCTAAATTCCTTATAAGTAGCTAATTTTTTATATTGCATAGCCCCTGTTCAAATGCTGTGTGGTTTGTGTCTCCTATATGGAACTGACTGATACACTAGTAAGAGTAAAATTGAAGTTGTACATGTGTAATATGTGTGACCAGAGATTGTGTGCGTGCGTGTGTGAGAGAGAGGAACTTGCACATGTATGGCTAAGTACAAATACAAGAACATCCGATGCAGTGTTGTTCAGCATAATCTGGAACTGAAAACGAATCCAACAGGAGATAAATTGGCTGCAGGATGTGAGAGAAAGAGATGAGTCAAAGATACCGCCAAGGTTTTTAACATGAACAGCTGGGAGATAAGAGTTGCCACTTCCTGAGATCGGGAAGCCTGCAAGGGGATGAAGGTTTTGACGTTGGGAGGAGATATCAGAACCCAGTTTTAGACGTCTTAAGCTTGAGAGAGGCATTCAAGTGGAGGGGTCAGCAGGCAGTTGGATATGCCAGTCTGGATGGCGAGCCTGGATTATCATCAAAGTTGTACACTTGAGGGTCCTTGATGTACTGAGAGTCCTTCAGGTCAAGAGTTTGCACAATGTCACCAAACAAGTGTGACACTGGGACACTCTTCTTGGATGACTGCCATAATCTCACCCCCCAGCCCCAGTTCTGTCGTCATGCCCGCCCCAAAAAGGTCATCTTCCTTTGGCACCCAGAGTGACCATCTAAAAACGTAATTCAGATTATATGACGTATGACCTCATTGTCTGAGCCTCTTCAGTGACCTCCTGCTGCCTGTAGACCACGGTCCAAACACCTCACCAAGAGGATCTGGCCATTCCCCACACCTGCATCTCACTTTATTCTTCTTTCCCTGTTCTCTCCAGACTGGTCACCATACTGGGGTATATTATTTATTCCTCAAATTCATGGATTGTTCTCATTTCAGGGCAGCTGTACTAGCCACTCCTTTAGCCTAGAGGGGGAACCTCATCTTTCCTGGCTCCTTCTTCTCACTCGAATTTCAGTTCAATGTGCCACGTCTTTACAGAATCCCTTCCTGGACACTCTGGCTAGAATATTTGATCACTGGTCACTGTAACAGGACATTTAGTAGCACTTTCTCACGGCACTGATATACGCCACTGCGTTAGCTCTTTGCATATCATCCGTCTCCCCTTCTGGAAGCGCAGCTTCCCCAGTCTTGCCCATGACTGTGTACTCATATTTCCAGGGCCTTGAACAGCGATGCCTCCTGGTAGGCAGTCAATAAATGCTTGCTGAATAAATGACTTACAGGATACTGCATCCTTTTTAGCTTCCAAGTCAGGGACAGTCCTCACCAGTGTGGCTCAGTTGATCAGAGTGTCATCCTGCAGACTGAAAGATCATGGGTTTGATTTAGGGTCAGGGCACATACCCAGGTTGCAAGTTCAATTCCCAGTCAGGGCGTGTATGGGAAGGAAACTGATCATGTTTCTCTCTCTCTCTCCCCCTTCCATTGTCTCTAAAAGCAATGCAAAATATGTCATAAGGTGGGGATTAAAAGAAAAATCAGGGAGAGAACCTTGGGCTGCCATTTTAATTTTGTCCAGGCATTATCTTTCTTCGTGTCCGCCTCTTACTCCTTCACCAGCTCCCCCAGAAGCACAAAAGCCCAACAGTGTTATAAAGACATTAGAAAGAATACTTTATTCCAAAGTCTGTGAATCACAGTATTGTGTAAAGAAGTTACTTTAATCTGAAGGTCTTTACACAGTGGATCGCACCGGGCAACTCCAGAAAAGGCGACCATCAGGCCTTCCCAGCAGCCACGCCCCGGGAGGCCTGCGGAGGCCCCCGCCGGATCTGCACCGCGGCTGCCCTGGTGCCATCATGGGGGAGGCTCTGGAGCACTTCTTCGTCTTCGTAGGGCTGCTGGTGTGCCTGGTCTACCTGGTAAAGTGGGTGAGATTCTCCAAGTGTGTTTTCCTGCACTTCCGGAAAGCTTTGCCAAGGTCTTTCTTGAAGTCAATGGGACAGTGGGCAGGTAAAGAAAGCATTCCATCTTTTGGTTTCTGTTGCTCTTGCTTAATATCATCTGTCTTTGAGACACATTGCGTCTTTTCCCTTTGAGAGCAAAGATGTAATTCCTTTGGGTGATTTTAAGTTGGAGGGTTCTGGAAAGCATGAACAAAGTTCAAATAGTTTGAAAACGAGAGGAGGGATCTGAGGGGGTGAGCGGGGAGGTCTGTGCCTGCCTGCGTGCCCTCACCAGCTGTGCGTTCTTCCTGGTGCTGTTTCTGACGGTACACGTAGTAATTGCTGCAGAAACTGCTGCCTCCTGTTCTCCGCGTTTTCAAGAGCCCGGAGTGCCTCTGTTTTGTTGCAGTGTTTCAAAAGTCTGAAATGTGAATAATTTCAATTCACTGTATTAAAATTTTTTGCCAAGTCCTTTTGGAAAGCAAGGGTATTACAAAATCTAGGCAGCAGAGATCTCTATGGAGACACCTTTGTAAGGCAGTTAGACGGAAACTCAGTCTGGTGGGCATCCCAAGTGGGTTAGTCGCTGCCTCCCAAAGGGACTTATCTCCTGGAACGGCCACGTGGAATTCTAGCCCATGTGGGGGTTTAAGGTAAAGGGCATGAGCCTGGCTTCAGCATCTCCTCAAATAAAGTACTAAGGTTACATTTCCGAATTGGGCACCAAGAAATCCAATGACTTAAAAAAAACGTAAGCAGCCCTGCTGGTGTAGCTCAGTGGATTGAGCGCGGGCTGGGAACCGGAGGGTCCCAGTTCGATTCCCAGTTGGGGCACATGCCTGGGTTGCAGGCCAGGTCCCCAGTGAGGGCCATGTGAGAGGCAACCATACATTGCTCTTTCTCCCTCCCTTCTCCTCTCTCTGAAAATAAAGAAATAAAATCTTAAAAAAAAAAAAAACAAAACGTAAGCAGCTTTAGAAATACCATGCCAGGCCAAATGGGAGAAATTGTAAACAACCCTATAGAGCTGCCAGATAAAATACAGTTAAATTTGGATTTCAGATAAGCAAAGAGTAGTTTTTTAGTATATGACAGCCCAAACACTGCATGGGACATACTTATCCGAACAAATTATTCACTGTTTACCAGAAAAATTAAATGTAGCTGGCATCTTGAGTCCTTATTTGCTGAAGCTGGCAATCTTACAACTTTGGCAATGGAAATAAAAATTTTTAGCATTCGGAAATTGTTAGGAATGGAAAATAGGCTTGTGGCTGTGGCACGCTCCGTTTGCGGTGTGCGCGCGAGTGCTCGCTCCCTCCCAGGGCGATGGGCGGGGCTCGGTGAGCTCGCCAGGCCAGGCGCGTGAACTCGGCGGTCAGGACCCACACGGTCTGCTCCGCGCAGAAGCGCGTGCCCGCACTGACGCGGCTTGGAACTCCGTGCAAGTGCGGCCCACCCGTGATTGGCAGAGCCGCCCCAAGAAAGTACATTCCAGAAAAAGTTCGCGGGAGGCTAGAGGCTGGAGCCTTTGTTGACTCAGAAAACATAATCTCAGCCTGCCTTCTGAGTCAGTACGAATGCCGTCGTCATTAGCAGGAGTGAAACGTCTTTGAGCGCAGGCAGATATTGAGGAGCTGAGTGGGGTGCGGAGGGGGGAGAAAATCCAATTAGTAGAGACTAAAATTTTAACCTCCACAGAGCTCTGTGGTTGATTTGCTAATTATGTCATTGGTATATCTTAAAAGACTTGTAGCTGCAAAGTCAGACAGTTGGGGTTCAAAGCCCATCATCATAATTTTTAGCAGTGTGACCTTGATAGAGTTAAGAACTTCCTCTCTCGGCTTCTGATCTATAAATTAAGAATAATGATGGTCCCTACATTAGAGTCTTATTTTAAATAGTGAGATGATGCATCTATAACGCTTGAAACTGTGCACGGCAGAAACGAAGCACTCAATAGATAGCAGACACTGATGATGTTATTATCTTAACCATAGTACAGGCCTTGTACTGGGTGATTTTGAACATCCCTGTAACAGAGGGGAAGGTGAGGCGGAAGATAACCCTGAGCATATGTAGCACAGGAGCTCCAAACTTAAACTGGGGAGTTGCTTAAGTGTTTGTGATGTTATGAAAAAAAAAAAAAAACACCTGTGGACTACTGGGTATGGACACACTATTTATTCCTCACATTACAGGGGAGTGCCTTGACCACGGAGGATCGGTGATAGAGAGATCGCGCCTCCTGCAGCCTGAGGCTTGTCATAAGGGGTCCCAGACAAAGAGGGCACATGTCCTAAGAGGACTCTAAATTGCATTACTTCAGTGGGTAAAAGGTCTCAAGAAGCACTCACAGGACAAGAAGCTGCTCCCGAAAGGAGATAAGGAGGGAATTACAATCCACTCCCAAAACAACACACAGTCCTTCTGGCCAGTGGCCGTCTGACCAGCCTGCAGTCTGGGAGGGGAAAGGGCATGTCCACTGACCCCACAGCAAAGTAAACACTTCTGCAAAGATGAATAGGCAATGTGCACAGATTCACTTAAAGTACCTAATTAAACAGATAGCCACCTGCGATGACTGAAATCTGAGTGCTTCTGCCAGTGTGCTGCTGGAAGCTCGTACAAGTTGGTCTGCTCTCACTCTCAAACAAGCTAAATGTATATGTATCTTCTGTTCACATTTTTAGAAAGCATAACTTTTAATTGTTGGTGCAAAGGTAAATTGCAGATATGTATTTATTGAATTGTGGCACATTCTGATACTATGACTGAATGAGGTCTACCCTAGAGCTCAGCCATTAAATATGTGTGCAGTGTTGGATATAAAAAAATTATAAGGCCAATCTGATTGTTCTATGTGAAACATCAGTGCTATTGAATGCAAGCTCTTCAGGTCCCTTCATTTTATTTCGTCCTCCTTTTGCATTTCTGTATTTTCCTTTGTTAAGTTCCCTACTTTCCTTGGGCTTTGATTGCCGTAGACCTGTGGGGGTAGAGATGGGAAGGGGGAGGACTCAACTTTTAGAAAGAATCTTGAAATGTCCTTATAGTACAGTTGGAAGTGTGGATAGAGATAGTATGGTGCATTGGTTGCCCTTGATGAATCAAGGCTTATGGGATCTGAATGAAATGTGCCCTGGCTGAGGTTCTTTATTTCATTTTGTAGTGTATTTTCTCCAGCCTCACCAATCCCCGGGGAGGAGGGGACAAGTCATTTTGAATGTTCAGTGAGGGAAGTTAAGGGCTGGAGAATCTTCCCAGTCCAGCAGGGTGGGCTAGGGAGCAGAAGGGCGCTGCTTTGGAACACTGTGTCCCAGAGAGCAGGCCTGCAAGGAAACATAGCCAGTGAGGAGGGAACTTAAAGGTTAACTCTGTGCTCTAAACCACGTCTGCTTTTTGCAGTGATCACCGGAGCGGGCGATGGCATTGGGAAAGCTTACTCATTCGAGGTGAGTTGGGCTCTTGGAGACATTCTCTGACTCTTGTGTTGAATACATTGTGGTCACGTGACACCCGCCCCAAGCACGAGTGTCTAATTAGAAAGGCTAGACATTCATTTATGAAGGAAAATGTTTTTTGTAAAGAAGAAAAATTGAAAGTCATAACCACACTCTCTGGATGCCTTAAAAAAAAATACAATGATATTCAAAGGTGGCAGCATCTCCCCTTAGGAATTGTTTTAAAATTTAGGGGGCATTGTTATTTTCTAGTGTAATTGTACCACAAGCATTTATATACTTGAACACAATTTAAAAAAATTATAAACTACTTTTATTTATTCTTTACATTATAGTAAGGTCATATATTGATTTAAAAATTATTTGTGGAGGCAGGACATATTTTCTATGACTATAATTTCAAGAAGATTAATGGGCATTACCAATATTACATAAAGAAAGGATCCGATAGCACTAAGAGTCACTGGAATGTGATTAGCATCTTTTAGTATTTCTTTCCAGGCTTCCTATTTCTCTACAGATAGATAGATAGGTAATAGATAAGTATCTTTAAAAATACATTTATAGCATATGTAGTTTCATATGCTGTTTTCATTATTATTGCAAATTTCATGAAGGAAGTATTGTTTCCTGGAATTCCTACACAGTTTATTTCTTCCTAGAGTCAGCACACTGACCTCTAGAACCAGGTAAAATACAAAAGAAATAGAAAGGATCTTAGAAATTATGAAGACGGCAGTAAAAAAATAAGTAACACCTTAAAAATATGAAACACGCATCAATGATGAAAACTATAGTGAACACGTGTGCAGCACCCATGTGTCTCCTTGTCTCCAAATGGTGCTGAACCACCTGGGGTGAATGGACAGTGCAAAGTGTATGGGGGCACCTGATGGAAACTTCCGGGACCTTAGACGACCTACACTGCCCGGTTAAAGAAGCTCCTAGTGCACTGGTCTTTCGGGTCTGTCCCCATCCTCATCCTCTGATAGTTTCCTTGGTACCGACATTCTGCTTCAGTTCTTTGCTCGTATCCCAATTCGTGTACACCCATTTCTGAGGATGGGTGGTGCCCAGCGCTCAGCAGGTGAGTGGTCCTAGTGAGTGTTGAGGTTGGGGAGACCACTCAGCAGCCATTTTCTGAAACCTTATGTCTTCCATACCCAAATACAAGGAGGAAAGCTTTTCTAGCTGTTTGCATTAAAACTGTATCATCTTTTATGTAACTGTTTTCTACCTTAGACCAGGTTCCTGGAGCAGGCCTAATCCCTCATCCAAAAGACCCGTGGCCTTACCTCTCAGTTCCCCGGAGTGCTGAGAACTTTAGGTCCATTACGATTTTCCTTAAACTCATGCTGGCTTGACCTACCTGTGGTCCCCTCGATATCATAAGACTCAGATATTTCTCTTTCTACTTATAGGAGACCCACGTGGAAGGTCTCCTCAGTCATTCGTTCCTCTGCTGTTTCCAAAAGCAACGGCCGGGGGATTGGGGCCTGGGGCGGCAGTCCTCACTCTGACACTAACTGGAGATTTTGGGCAAGTCACACATCCTTTCTGGGCTTCCAGTCTTCACCAGCACAAAAGATACCTCCCAAGAGCTTTCAAGTTCTAAATTCTGTTTCTGCTCTAGACTAATTCTTATTTTCTCTTCTTGTAGAATCCTTTTCTTTGTTTCTTTTTGTTTTGTTTTCTAAGGCAACCTGTTAGACAGTTTTCTGGGCTCACTACCTCTCCTTCATGCAGGCTTTTCTCCCTTCCAGAGAGCCTGCTCTTGTCCCCCTGGTCCGTGCCGCCCCGAGGGGAGCAGTGCAGAGCCTGGGAGCCTGCGGACTGAAGTGCCGAGCCCGAGTTTGGAACTGATTAGACATCTTTCTGTTCAAATCCTGACTGTAGTGCTCACTGCAGACTTAATACATCAATAAACTGGATGTGATGACGATGCCACCTGGGTGACTGCAAAGGTTCAGTGGCAAGAGGAGGGCACGATGCTTTGCACAGAGTAAGCTCTTCAAGTTTCAAGCTGGCCACCGTTATTATTGGATGTTTAAACTGCGCTTCCTTTCCCGTGTGACCCTTTTGTACTTACCCATATTTTTACTCTTTCCCTTGTTCTTTCTTCCTCCCTGATGTTCTTTCTTTTGTTATTTTCTTCCTATTTAGAGAACTCCTTTAGCTATTCTTTTAAGGTAAGTCTGCTGGTGACTAATTCTCTTTGTTTTCCTTCAGCAGACAATGTCTTGACTTCCCCTTCACACCCGAAGGATGACTTTGCTGGATAATTTATGGTTGACAGCCCTTTCTTTCAGCACTAGAAAAACACTGTGCCCCTTGCTTCTGGTATCAGTTTCCGAGGAGCCTGATATCATTCAAATTGTTTTTCCCCTTTAAGGATGGCGTTGTTTTTCTCTCCCACTGTTTTCAAGGTTTTTTTTTCCCTCTTTATCTTTAGTTTTTAGAAGTTTAATTATGATGTTTCTTGGCGTGCATTTCTTTGGGTTTACCTTGTTTGAGATTCACACTGCCTCTTGAATCTGTAAGTTTCTGTCTTTTCACAAATTTGGAAAATTTTCACTCATTCTTTCTTCAGGAACTTTTTCTGCCCAGCCCTCTTCCCTCCTGCTGGATTCCAGCGACAGGGATGTCAGACCCCTTACAGCCCAAGGAGCGTCCGAGAGGCTTCTCATTTTTTTTCAGTGTATTTTTCTTTGTTGTTTACATTGGGCAATTTCTACTGTTTTATCTTTAAGTTCACTAATTCTTTCCTTAGTTCTGCTATTGAGCCCATCCATCAAGTTTTCAATTTTGGGCATTGCATTCTTGGTTCTAAAATTTCCATTTTGTTCTTTTTTTATATCCTCTATTTCAGGGCTGTCAAACGCATTTTCACCAGGGGCCACATCAGCCTCGGTTGCCTTCAAGGGGCCGAATGTAGAGCCCCTTTCCCTTAGTTAAGGAGCAGTTACATTTATACAGTCCTAAAGTTACATTCAGCCCTTTGAAGGCAACAGTGAGGCTGATGTGGCCCCCAGTGAAAATGAGTTTGACACCCGTGCTCTATTTCTTTGCTAAAACTTCCTGTTTTTCATTTGTTTTAATTGTGTTCATCATTGCTGATAAAAGCATTTTTATGATGGCTGCTTTGAAATCCTAGTTGTATAATTCTAACATCTGTGCCATCTTAATGTTGGCATCTGTTGATTGCTTTTAGTTCACTCAAATTGAGATCTTCCTGGTTCTTGGTGTGAAGAATGATTTTTGAATGAATTTTGGACATTTCTGGTTTTGTGTTGGAGACTTTGGGTCTTACTTAAGTGTCCTTTTTAGGTCGACACTGACGCTGCTTCAGCAGGGGCGTGGGGCTGGCTTGTTCCTACGCCGCGAGGTAGAAGTCCCGACTTCCACTTGGCCTTCACAGGAGTGTGCTGCCTCCTAGTTTCTGTGGGGAGGGGTGAGAGCGCCGGCTCCCACTCAGGTCGCTCTGGGCAGGGAAGGCGAGAGTGCCTCCTTACAGCTCCCCACAAGGCCTCCAGTGGCGGCTGGGGAAGATGACCTGGGGGGTGGGGGTGGGTAAGTCCTGACTGTCCTCGATGCCTTTCCTGTCACCACCCCAGGAGAAGGGAGGGAGGGAAAGGGGTGTCTTGGCACTGCCAGGTGGAAGTAGAAGTTCAGGTTTCTTTTGCATGGTGGGGAGAGTGGGATGAAAGTCCCGGGTCTGTACTTGGCCTTCTCTGAGACCAGCCTGGCTGGGGGCTGGGCCATTGTCACAGCAGCCTCCCCAAGATGAAAGTCCTGGCTCATCACTTGGCGTTGGCAGGCAGCGGTGGCTGTAGTACCATACAAATTTTTTTGAGTTGTTTACCTGGAGTAAAGCAGTTTTTGTTAAGTCTTCTGCCTTGCTGGTCCTTGGTCAGAGAGAAGAGGCTTCTGTTGGGACTTATGTCTGCACTTGCTGGTGTTTCTGAAGCTGGAGATATGTGAGCCCTCTAGCTAGCTGATCTTCTCTTTGTCTTTTGGAGTCTTTGTGTGTTTCTTTTCTGTGTTATGTCCAGGTTGCACTTTGTAGTTGCATTTAATGGCAAGAATGGGGAAAAGTGCTTCTACTCCATCTTTCTGGGGGCCTATTCTATGTTGCATTTTAACTTAATCTGCAGTATATTTAGAGTGGCGAAAGAGGCTTCACCTCCTGCTAAAGGAACTTCAAGCATTACTAGGAGCAAGTGGGAAAATAGCGTGGGGAGGGGCGGGCCTGGGAGAAAGGACCAAGGAGGGCCTGCTTCTGTGCCTCCGAGGCCGTGCCCCCCTGTCTCTCACACCCTTTCTCCTCCTTTAGCACCTGAATTCAAGCCTCTGCTTTTATTCACTGTCATACAGAGGGAGCTCTGTCTTTCCTGGCAGTCCCACCACCTGTTACAGATTAGCAGTGACAAGCACCTTGCTTGACCCAGGCCCTAACCCACAGTAGCAGGAGAAAGGCCCATTCATCAGGGCAGCAGCCATTCTTCAGGCCGGTGCCCTGCAGTGAATTCTGGGAAAGAAAGAAAGTGCTTCTGTGGCTTAACTCCCAGGAAGAGGGGGGAAGCAAAACCCGAATATGGAGCCTGTCAGCCTGGACATTCTGGAAATGAGATGGTGCTCTGCTTAAGTAGACAAAGGGGACAACGCCGGCCCAGACAATCAAGTGCCGTCTGCGCCCCTCCTGGCCCAGACCACTTCACATGAAACTGAAAAATGTCGATGGCTCTTGAGAGGATGGAAAACTCACCAGGCAGAGAGCATCCTTTGTGCTGAAAAATGCAAATTGTTTCCCATTTAATGGACAATCACCCCTTCAGGAGGCCAATGGAGTGAACTGAGACAAAGGTGCTCACTTTTTTAGCCCTCCTAGGATGGATCCCAGGACTCAGAGGTGGAGGCTGGAGGTGGGGGGTGGGGTGGGGATTTTCCATGTAGAGAAGAGAGAGAAGACTCCAGGGTACCACTGTCAGGGTCCCCTTGGAAATGGGACAGTCTTTGGTTTTTGTTTTTTAATCTTTTAATTTTCTACTTATTTTTAAGTTTGTTATTAAACTTTGTTTTTCAGAGGAGTTTTAGGCTGCCCATAAAATGGACTGGAAGGTACAGAGATTTTCCATATACCCTCTGCCCCCCACACCTCCACAACTGCCCCATTATCAACACCCCATCAGAACGGGGCGTCTGTTACAATCAGTGAACCTATGCTGGCGTGTCATTATCACCCAGAATCCATGGTTGACCGTAGGGTTCACTGTTTTGGGTTAGTTTTCTGTGGTGGTTGTTTTTCAGAGGAAACAGTCAGACAGGCACAGATGAAGATTCATTTCTTTGAGGGAATCTCCTCCTGCCTTCCCCTCTTTTGCTCAGTCTAGCCAGAATGGAGCTTTATCTAGGGTCCATCAAAACTGACATGAAGTCTTTGGCAAATTTTTCTGTGGTTTATTTTTCATTTAAACCAGATCTGTGTTCCAGCTTTCATTTTTGAATAAACTTTTTTGTATGTCATGTTTAAGTACACTAGGAAATTGACTATTAAAAGGGAACAACAGATGCAGAGGATTGCCTCTAATTATTTATTTATTTTTAAAGATTTTATTTATTTATTTTTAGAAAGAAGGGAAGGGAGGGAGAAAGAGAGGGAGAGAAACATCAATGTGTGGTTGCCTCTCATGCGCCCCCTACTGGGGACCTGGCCTACAACCCAGGCATGTGCCCTGACTAGAAATCGAAAAATGACCCTTTGGTTCGCAGCCTGCGCTCAATCCACTGAGCTACACCAGACAGGTCTCTAATTATCTTAAAAAAAAAAGATTTTATTTACTTATTTTTAGAGAGAGAGCAAGGGACAGAGAAAAAGAGGGAGAGAAACATCAATGTGTGATTGCCTCTTGAGCGCCCCCTACTGGGAACCTGGCCCGAAACCCAGACATGTGCTATGACTGGGAGTCAAACCAGCAACCCTTTGCTTCGCAGGCCAGCACTCAATCCACTGAGCCACACCAGTCAGGGCCATGCTTATTGATTTTAGAGAGAGGGGAAAGGAGGGAGAGAGAGGGAGAGGAACATGGATGTGAGAGAGACACATTGATTGGTTGCCTCTCGTATGCAACCCAACCAGGGACTGAACCCTCAACCTAGGTATGTGCCCTGACCCAGAATCTAACCTGTGACCTTTTGGGTTTACTGGACCATGCTCCCAACTCACTGAGCCATACCAGCCAGGGCTAGTTTTTAGTTAATTTTTAAAGATACTAAATTGAAGTTCACCAACATCTATGCTTGAGCTAATTGGATTTTCATTAGAGGGTTTGCCATTTAGCCAAGAGATGTTATTGTTACAGAACAGACCTGGAGGAGGGGGGAACGATACACTATTACCGAATGGACCCAGCCTTGTGCTCCGGGGGTCCCCCACCCCGTACTAGGTTTGCCTTGCCCGCTGCCAGGGAAAGATGTCTCTCAATGCCAGAGATTGGTGAAAAGGAAAGGGATTATTTATTAAATAGTTATACAAACTCAAGAGTAATAACTTAATGTCTTCATTGAGATCCCAAAGTCCTTTAGAATACCCACAAACGTATAGTCCTTCCTTCCCCCTCTGCCCAGTCTGGGGTACTGTATCTCAGAAAAAGAAATAGAAGTCTGTGGCTCTTTTCTGCCCAAGCCGTGTGGTCCCAAAAGACGCTGCATGGCTGCCGCGCCTGGGTTTAAATCCCAGAACCAATCTTCCTCTGCCACACCATTTCCGACTCCTCCCACAATTGGCCCAGCTGCCAACATTCCTGTATTTTTCCAGCTTTACTGGGCTGCCATAGTAAGTCTGGGCAGGCGTGGCCCTGTGGTGTGGAGTCAATCATCTCCAAGCTCTTACGCAGGCGCTGTAACCAGGGGGAGTTGCCTCCCAGTTACATCATGGGTGGAAGTCACTCTCATCTCCCTGGCTCAAAGCATGGCTTCAGCTGTTTAACATATCTATGAAACTAGTTAAAGGTTATAGATACATTAAATGACCGTTCTAGAGGTTATCTGCAAAACTGTGGCTATGCAAAACAGCTCTCAATGGCCCTGCTCCATGTGTCCCATCCACCAGCTCAGACTTGTGGGGGTGAGGACATGCTATATATAGTTTTCTAATATTTCCTAGACACTGAGTTATGGACCCCATTATGAATCCCTATTTGCACCCCCCCAACCCCGCTTGGCTGCACCCTGTTACATTATGAATGATATTCCTGAGGCAATGAAATTTAAGATAATATGGATTGGCTAGAAATATTGCACAGGCACTTTTGCCCTCATGTTAAAAAAAAAAAAAAAGACGTGATATCTTATTCGGCCATGCATCCTGACACTTAGTGAAGGATTCTGTCGCCTGACCCACGAGAAGGCTGACTGCATCCTGCCCCAGAACGGTATCTACCCTGGAGAGCATTCATAGTCTGGAATGAGCCTTCATCAGGGTCCTCACAGAATGCCTGAGGGTCATAAGGGTGGGAGTCTGCTGAGCTATAAGAACAGGTTTGTGATGGTTTTTGGTGCCAGTTTACTGACAGATGTTGGTGGGTAGGATGCGGTCTGAGGCTTGCTTGCGTTTTGAAGCACGCCATCTGCTGTCTGGTGTGTGGGGAGGAGGCCTGAAGCCCTCTTCTACTCCTGATTACTGGAGAACACAAGAGAGGCCCAATGATTATGAACAATCAGATGCACTTAGGACAGTTAAAGGCATCAGATTTACTGCCTGATGTCTAGGGTTCCGGCCATCCAGGGTTCCCGGTCAGCCGTGCCCAGTTGTAGGATCCCTGAGGGAGCACGTGCAACTGCTCCGGCCTGTACAAAAGCAGCCTACTGTCCCCAAGCAGGGCCAGCGACTCTGTTCTCCCAGGTCAACTTGGCCCCAGCTGAGTCTCACATGGGAACCACCCAGTCCACAATATCTCTTGCTCACTTAAAAAGCACTGTTACCTACTTTTCATGTACTTGTTCTGTTCTCCTTTAAAAAAAAATTAAAGGTTTTATTTTGAGATCATTGGAGACTCATATGCAGTTGTAAGAAATACAGAGTTCCCATGTACCCTTTCCCCAGCGCCTCCACAAAGCTACCGCACAGTATCACAGTCAGGGTGTCAGCAAGGAGACAGTCAAGTACAGAATAGTTTCCTCACCACAAGGCTCGCTGGTGCTGCTTTTACAAACACTTGACCCCTCCGACTCCCACTCCCTCCTTAATCCCTGGCAAGTACTAATCTGGTCCCCATTTCTACAATCTGGTCATTTCAAGCATGTTACATAAATGGACTCATATGCTTTTGTAACATTTTTGGATTGACTTTTTTTTTCACTCAGAGTGATTTTCTGGAGATTAACCTGGGTTGTGTCAATAGTTGGTTCCTTTTCAGTGCTGAGTAGGATTTATGTTGCAGGTGTTTCAGTTTGCTCTAACCATTCACCTGTTGAAGGACATCTGGGTTGTTCCCAGTTTTTGGCAATACAAATAAAGCTGCTATAAACATTTGTCTCTAAGTAATTGTGTGAGCATAAGTCTCTATTTTTCTGGGATAAATGCTTAGGAGTGCCATTGCCGGGTGGTATGGTAGTTGCATGTTTAGTTTAAAAAAAAAAAACTGCCTGTTTGCCAGAGGAAAACATTGTTTCTCAGCAACGGCTGAGTCATCCAGATTCCTCGCATCCTTGTCACATTTAGTGTTGTTGCATTCTTTTAATCTTATTTTATCCATTCTGCTGATAGCCGTATAGTGAGATCTAATTGTGGTTTTAATTTGCATCTCCCTGATGTCTAATGATGTTTATGTGTATATTTTTAATTCAAAGAGGCATAAAGAAGAGAACAGCAAAAGGTCATCATCTCTTTGCCTAGATAATCCCTGTTAAAGATAAAATAATGCAGGCATAAAACGAGAAAACTTAAGCAGCACAGGAAGGCATAAAAAGAAATAGAGGCCTCTCATCATTCCTGCCCGTATCCTGCCCTCCTCTGTCAAGGTCTCCATGTTCAAAATGTCTTGAGATTTCTTCCAGAAAAGGTAAATAAAACCCATGCTTGTGCCCATACTTCCATGTGGATAAAGGTGTTGACAGAATGGCGGAACATGGCTGCAGTGACAGAGACCCAACGGCAGTCCAGATTTTTCTGATTGGCAAGTGGCTTTGTCCAGGCTCCTTCTGTCTTGTCTTGTGTGTCTTTGCTCCACTCTTGAAAGCTAGAGCTGGGTCATGAGGCTGTATGTGGGTGTCCTGCAAGCCCACTGACAGAACTCAGTCCTGTGGCCAAACCCAGGGCAAGAACAGCCAGGTGTCATTTGGTCTCACGCCCACGAAGACGTGGTGAACAGGCTTCAGTAGCCCACCAGTGGTCTCCCTCAGAATGTACACCTGTATGTTAGTTTTTGCCATGTCAGCACCACTGGGATCCTACTTTACACAACTATAAACCCTGCTCTCAACTTTGCATTGTTCATTTAATGATCTAGGGTGGAGAGCTTGCCACAGCAAAGGCATACAGATAGACGGCCTGCATTCTTTTTAATGATCTCAGGGATATTCCTTCCCAGGGATGTACCGTGTCTCTTTTATCAGCTTCTTAGGGGTTGGCACTAAAGTTGAATTTCATTTTTGTTTTTACAAATAATTCTTCAAAACACACCCTTGAACATATATATGTTCAAATATACATCTCTATCAGTAAAATAGCTGGCTTACGGTATGTGCATTTAAATATTGTATATTATTGCCAAATTGTTCTCTATATGATGGAATCAATTTTAACCCATCCCATATTATTATAAATTTTAATATTTATATAAAGTATGAATTTAATATATTTAAAATATTACTCGTTTTGTTTGTTGTCACTCTGATATATGTAAGTAAACCTGCATTCTTGGCTATTAATGCCCAGAGAGTGCTAGAAGCAAAATACATAGCTAAAGATTGTCTGGTTTTATTCCTCCACATCTGGGCAGCTCTAGTGCCACCCCCATTACCTGGGATGGCATGGATGAAGGCACTGCTCCCAGCTCCTATGGGACAGACAGAGCAGCCAGAATTCTTCTCACGACAGTTCTCCGGGAAGCTACAGGGAATGGCACAGAGCTGGCCCTTGGATTACATTCACTTGCCTAGCTCTGCTTCAGACCAGCCCGAGAAAAATCCCCGCTGTGCCCTATTCTTGACTGCCATTTTACTTGGCAATATATGGTGGTGCTTTATGCTGTTTCAGCAAGGAAATTCTTCTTCCTAATGTTTAAATTACTCGAGTTTAAATTACTCCAGTTGCACTCTCAGCTTATTCTCTTTCATCTTGCCTTAAATGAAAACAGTAGCTTTTAATTATTTTTACATTCCCCTGGATTCATTACTTTGTTCCTGTGTGGCTTGACTTCAACCCTATAATTTCTGATTTAGACTTTGACTGTCCTAGGTTCTTTGTAGTATGCCATGAATGTGTGCGTGCGTGTGTGTGAGACAGAGAGAAAGGGAAGGTGAGAGAGACAGAGAGAGAGAGGGGAGAGAGGGAAAAATGTATCAAACAAGAGTGTATATAATGCATAGGTGTGTTTAAAAAGATAGTAACATGAGTACTGTGTCCCTTATCACTCAGCTTAAGAAATATAACATCACCCAAGTCCTTGAAGCATGCCATACAGTCACATGTCATGCCTTCATGTTTCCTCTCCCTCACCCCACAGATGTAAGCACTATTATGAGCATTGCATTAATAATTTTCTTATTTAAAAATTCTATTACATATGCATGTATCCCTAAACATGTTGGCTGCACTGCTTGTTTTGAATTTCATGTAAATTGATTCATATATCGATATCTTCTGCAGCCTGCTTCTTATTAATCAATATTATGCTTTTGAAATTCATCCATGCTGATGTATGCGGAACACAGTTCATTCATTTTCAGAATTGTATAGTGTTCCATTATGTAAATATATCCCAATTTAGACTTCCGGTCAAGAGGGAGGCATAGGTAGACACACTTAGCCTCCTTGCACAACCATAATAAGAAGGATCACAACTAACCTCAAAATAAAAAACACCCAGAACTGCCAGAAAATCAAACTGTGTGGAAGTTTGACAGCCAAGGATTGAAAGAAGCCACATTCATCCAGAAGGATAGGAGGGGCAGAGAAAGGGAGCTGGGGCAGAGAGGAAGCGATATTGTGGCAGTGAAGTGGCGGTGGTGGTGGCTGGTAGAGTGGGTGGTCCCACACTCACATGTGGTAGATAAAAACCAGGAGGGACACCTTGGCAGCAAGTGATCCAAGCCCCAGGCTAGACTGTGCAGCCCAGGGTTCCAGTGCCAGGAAAATAAAGCCTCATAACTTCTGGCTGTAAAAACCAGTGGGGTTTGGGGCAGTGGAAGAAACTGCTGGTCTCTTGGAAGAGTCTGTTTAAAGGGAAAGCACAGTCCTAGAATGTACGCAAATCCACCTACTCCAGGAACCATCACCGAGGCAGCAGCTAGAGGGGTGCCAGTCACACATGGGAAGGAGGTGAAGTGGCTAGAAACAGAACAAGTGCCAAGCAAACCTCCACCAGCCAGACAGCAGCACTGTCCCCTCTCCAACCCCTCCCTCCCTCACGGAGCCACAAAGTGGTGAAGGGGGTTGCCCCACCTTGGTGAATACTAAAGGCTCTGCCCCATACAACTTAACAGGTGCACTAAGACAGGGAGTCAAAGCAGCTCTTCCTAATGTATAGAAACAAACACAGGGAGGCTGCCAAATTGAGGAGACAAAGAAATATGGCCAAAATGAAACAACAGAACAAACTCCCAGAAAAAGAACTAAGCAAAACAGATAGGCGACCTATCAGATGCAGAGTTCAAAACACTTAATTCAAAACACTAAGGATGCTCAGAGAACTCACTGAATGTGGCAATAGCATAAGGGAAGAAATGAAGTGAAATAAAGTGAACACTAAGAGTATATACACTAAGTGAAATAAAGAAAAATCCACAGGGATCCAACAGTGAAGGGAAAGAAGTCAGGGTTTAAATGAATGATCTGGAACATAAGGAAGGAATAAACATTCAAACCAGTACAGAATGAAGAAACGAGAATTCAAAAAAAATGAGGAGACTATAAGAAGACTGTGGGACATCTCTGACGCTGGGATTTCGTCCCAGTGAAATCCGGGCCTTTTTCCAAGATGGAGGAAAAGACCCGTGGCTGCCGGATTCTTTTCTCAAAGCGTGTCTCTGGGTAAGTTTGATTCACGCGTCAGGGTACGGTTCCCCATGGATTTCGCTGGGACGAAATCCCAGCGTCACATCTCCAAATGTGCCAACATCCAAATCATAAGTGTGCCAGAAGGAGAATAGGAAGAGCAAGAAATTGAAAGCTTATTTGAAATAATAATGAAAGAAAACTTACCTAATTCGGCCAAGGAAATAGGTATACAAATCTAGGAAGCACAGAGAGTCCCAAACAACACGGACCCAAAGAGGATCACACTAAGATATATTATAATTAAAATGCTAAAGTTAAAGATGAAGAGAGAACCTTGAAAGCAGCAAGAGAAAAGCAGAGAGTTACCTATAAGGGTGTTCCTATAAGACTACCAGCTGATTTCTCAAAAGAAACTTTGCAGGCTAGAAGGGAGTGGCAAGAAATATTCAAAGTGATGAAAAGCAGGGTTATATCCAAGCTTACTCTATCCAGCAAAGCTGTTATTTAGAATGGAAGGGCAGATAAAGTGCTTCTCAGACAAGGTAAAACTAAAGGAGTTCATCATTATCAAGCCCTTATTATATGAATTGTTAAAGAGACTTATTTAAGAAAAAGAAGATCATAACTATGAACATTAAAATGACAACCAACTCACAGCTATCAACAACTGAATCTAAAAAACAATAACAAAAAATCAAGATGAGCAAATGACTAGAACAGGAACAGAATCATAGATATGGAGATCATTTGGAAGGTTATCAGCAGGGAGGGGGAAAGGAAAGAATAGAGAAAAGGGTACAGGGATTAAGAAACATAATTGGAAAGGTACAAAACAGACAGGGGGATGTTACAAATAGCACAGGAAATGGAGAAGCCAAAGAACTTACATGCACGATCCCTGGACATGAACTAAGCGGGAGGGGGATTGCTGGAGGGAAGCAGCATACCAGTTAAAGGTGGGCAAAGGGGGAAAAATTGAGACAACTGTAATGGCATAATTAATAAAATATAATTAAATATATATATATATATATCCCACTTTAGTTATCTTTTACTCTGTTGACAAACATTTCTGTAGTTTCTTTTTTGCTGATCTGAACACATTGTCCACGTGTCCTCAAGGACTTGTATGAGGGCTGAGAACATGCCTGGGAGCAGAATTGCTGGCTTATAAATTTGCAGAGTTGACATTACTAGATAATGTTGTTTCCAACTAGTTTCTAAAACTTTGGTGTTGAGGTTATATCAGCTTTATAAACTGAGTAGGGAAATTTTACCTCTTTTTACTCTTTAGGAATTATTGGGTTTTTACATGTTTAATAGAGTTTGACTGTAAAACCATCTTTGTTTTAAACTACTTATTTATATCACTGTCATCATCACTGCATTATTGCTATTATATTTTAGTGGTTATAGAGCTATTCAGGTTTTTAATATTTTTTGAATAAGTCTTGGATTTATATTTTTCTAGAAATATATCCATTTCACCTTAAGTTTTCAAGCTTACTGACTTTTTTGTAACATTTTCTTACTATGCTTAAAAAACGTTAGCAGGAAACATGTTTATCCAAGGCTATGAACTAATTCACAAAATCACTGGGAAGGGTCAACAGCTTTGTTCTGAAAATAAGCAGAGACACTGAGAGGCTAGTAATGGGAGACATGCATCCCCCTCCAATTCCTTTCTTTTTTCTAGAACTGCAATCACTCAGATGTCGGGCAATATTATTTCTGGAACTCCTACTATGAAGATTCTGAATTTATCCTCTATTTGTCTTTTTTTCTCATAATTTCTGTTTCTTTGCCTCTTTGCTTTCCTGTTTGCAAAAGGATTTCATCAATTTTATCCTCCAACTCTTCTACTACATTTTTCATTTTTGGCTCTATTTTTTTTTTTTTTTTTTACAAATTTTCCATTTCTAAAAACATTAAAAATGAAGACTTTTAAAATAAAAAAAAATTGTTCACCAATTCTGATGGATATTTTTCAACTCTCCTTGCAGTTCTATGTGAAGATATTTTATTAGGTAATCCAGGATTAGAATTGCTCTATCTTTCTGAGAATTGAAACTTTTACTAATCTTTATTTCTGGTAATAATTATTTTCTTTAATGCTTGTCTTGGCTGATATTAATGAAGCTATGCCTTTTGTCTTTTGATTAGTATTCACCTTGTATATATAATATTTTTTTTCTCATTTTAGTTTCAACCTTTTTGTGACCGTATGCTCTAGATGTGTTTCTTGAAAATATCCTAAAGCCCGATTTTAATTCCACTCCTCTCTGACATTCTTTATCTTTGCTAGGGCTTGGTAGTACATTAATTTCTGAAATCTTGCAGATATTATGGTTATAGTGTAACTATTGTGTTCATTTAGCCAAACAACTCAAAGGATTTTTAATATTTTATCTTCAGTATTTTAGAAGCACAAAGATACATGCTAAAACTTGTTAATCTTTTATTTAACTTAGTAAGGAAGGATACGGCAGGAAGACAAAAGAGCTGATTGAGAACATTTGAGAAATAAGAATTTATGTAGTCAGTTGGGAAAGGAATGTGAAATAACATTGCCAAGTTAGATACCGGATGGGCTAACTTTCTACAGGGGGGTAATCATGTCATCTTTGGGTTAGCTTCTCTGCCAGGCTATAAAGTCCCCAGACTCCTCCCTTTCAAACCTCATTGGCCGGGAGCTCTGCACCTTTGTCAGTTGAGGATTGTTAAGCAAAGATTCTGTAACAGTGCGGTGTAACCTGCCCCAAGTGTCAGATGAAGTCAAGCAGGCTTATTAGAAAACATTCTAGGGTGACATTAATAAAAATAATCAAGCAATTATCATTTACCAGTGGGACAATACATGGCGGTGTGGTCTGATTTCTCTCTTTCCTGACTTAGCATTTCTCCTTTCCCTGGTTGCTGAGGTGCCTGCACCTGCCAGGGATGGAGGAGCAGAAGACTCAGAGAGGGTGAGCAGAGACGTCCTAAAGGTCTTATGTGCTTGGTACCCTCCCTCATAAGAGAGCATCTAACTCTCTGGTCCTGGTGACTGACACTACTTGTGGAGTAATTTTCTGAGTTTTCCACCGTGGTGAGTGCCCCTCCCCTTGGCCCTGGTGAACCACTCCCTCTTCCTGCATCCTGTCTCACACTCTTCCTCCAGCTGTGCTTCTGTGGAGGTCTCTGCTTTGAGATAATTGTTGTGGGAAGAATGTAGTCCCATGGCCAGTTCTCTAACACATAGAATCAAGGAGAAACACTCAAACAAGTCTGATGGTGGCAGCAGAATGCACCGATATTAGAGCACCAGTAAGCTCCAGCGGGGCTTCTGAGATTGGGAGCCGGCCTTCGTC